>CAUYRT010100030.1:0-37774 GCA_963574885.1 Lepilemur ruficaudatus | reverse complement strand
TGGTGGTTGGTGGTCGCTTGGCTCACGCCCGGCCACTCCCCCCGGGCCAACATCTTTTCACTCGGAACAAAAAAAAAAAAAAAAAAAAAAAAAAAGGTTCTGATCTGTTCATGTGCTCCCCCAGTGGAGAAACACTGAGCTAAACAAGAATGATCAATTCAACCAAACGCAGGAACCAAAAAGCACCAATGTCTCTGACAAAGAACCTCAGATAAGGTTCTTTATTTCAAATTTGTTAATATACAAGTAATTTATTATACTAAATATGTCACATGGATAGAAGCACCCTCATATACACCAATATTGGAAAGTGTTAGATCTTAAATCCTTCAAAAGGCATATTACTATTACTCATAACCTCACTTTAATTTGTAAGGGAAATACCTTTTATTCTCTTTTGTTTCAAGGTCTGAATAGCTTAGGTGACCTGGGTGGCCACCTCTCCCTGCTTTGGTATATAATTTCATCACTCTCACTTCGTTTGGCAGGGAACATGAATGGGTTTGATGAGTTCTCAGTGTCTTTCAGCTTGAAGATTTGGTCATCTTGTACTTAACATTGCAAATTAATCAGAACCTCCTAAGGGTTAGATTCTTTTTTTTTTTTCAATTTCAAAATCCTAAGGGGGTACAAATGTTTTTGTTACATAGATACCTTGTACAATGCTTAGGTCGGGGCTTTTGGTGTGTCCATCACACAATAGTGTTCATTATACCCAATAGGTAAGTTTTTATCCCACACTTCCCTTCCCACCCTGCCCCCTTCTTGGTTTCCAATGTCCTTTATATCTCTTTGTGCTCATGTGTACCCATCACTTAGCTCTCACTTATTAGTGAGAACATGTGGTATTTGGTTTTTCATTCCTGAGATAATGGTCTTCGGTTCCATCCAAGTTGTTACCAAAGACATTATTTTATTCCTTTTTATGGCTTAGTAGTACTCCATGGTGCATGTGTGTGTGTGTGCGTGTGTGTGTGGACCATGTTTTCTTTATGCACTCATGAATTGATGAGCACTTAGGTTGGTCTCCTATCTTTGCAATTGTGAATTGTGCTACAATAAACATTCAGGTACAGGTGTCTTTTTGATAAAATGACTTCCTTTCCTTTGGGTCGATACCCAGCAGTGGGATTGCTGGATTGGTCTACAATTATTTCTTTGAGGAATCTCCAAACTGTTTTCCATAGAGATTGTACTAATTTGCAGTCCCAACAGTGTATAAGCATTCCTTTCTCTTTGCATTCATGCCAGCATCTATTGTTTTTTGACATTTTTAATCATGGGCATTCTGATAGGGGTAAGATGGTATCTCATTGTAGTTTTAATTCGCATTTCTTGATGAATAGTGATGTTGAGCATTTTTTCATGTTTGTAGAACATTTCCTTATCTTCTTTTGAAAAACCTCTGTTCATGTTTTTTGCCCACTTATTGGTGGTAGTCTTTCTTTTCTTCTAGCTGATTTGTTTGAGTTCTTTGTAGATTCTGGATATTAGCCCTTTGTCAGGCATATAGTTTGTGAATATTTTCTCCCAATCTGTATGTTGTCTATTCACTCTATTGATTATTTTCTTTGCTGTGCAGAAGCTTTTTAATTTAATTAAATCCCATTTATTTGTTTTTGTTGTTGCTGTATTTGCCTTTGGGGTCTTAGTCATAAATACTTTGTCTAGGCCAATGTCTATAAGTTTTCCTACATTTATTTCTAGAATTTTATGGTTTTCTGCCTTACATTTAAGTCTTGTATCCATCTTGAATTAATTTTTTGTATATGGCAAGAGATAGGGGTCCTGTTTCATTCTTTTGCATGTGGACATCCAATTTTCCCAGCACCATTGATTGAATAGGGCTTCCTTTCCCCAGGGTATGTTGTTGTCTATTTTATCAAAGATCAGCTGGTCATAGCTATATGGTTTTATTTCTGGGTTCTCTATTCTGTTTCATTGGATTATGTCTCTACATTTATACCAGTACAATGCTGTTTTGGTTCCTATATAGCCTTGTAGTATAATTTGAAGTCAGGTAATGTGATGCCTCCATATTTGGTCTTTTTGCTTATGATTGCTTTGGCTATTCAGAGTCATTTTGGTTCCAAATGAAACTTAGGATTATTTTTTCTAGGTGTGCAAAATAAGACATTGGTATTTTGATGGGGATTACATTGAATCTGTAAATCAGTTTGGACAGTATGGACATTTTAACGATGTTGATTCTGCCAATCCATGAGCCAGGGCTGTTTTTCCATTTGTTTGTGTCATCTGTGCATTGATTAACTTTTGAATAGTAAAACAACCTTGCATTCTTAGGATAAAATACACTTGGTCATGATGTATTATCCTTTTTGTATGTTGCTGAATTTAATTTGCTAATGCTTTGTTAGGAATCCTTTTGTCCATGGTCATGAAAGATATTAGTCTTTGATTTTCTTTTATTGTAATGTCTTTATCAGGTTATCTACTTATCTATTTATCAATTTCTAGTCCATTTTCAGAAGCAGTTTGCATAAGTTTGGTATTATTTCTTCCTTAAACATTTGATAGAATTCATCAGTGGTGCCATCCAAACTTTGAGATTTTTATGGCAGAGTCTTTAATAACAAATCAATTTATTTAATATATATAGAACTGTTCATTTTTTTTTACTTCCTTTTGTGTAAGTTTTGGAATATTGTGTTTCACTTTTTAAGGAATACGTCTATTTCATACACAAATACTGGACCTTATTGCATAAAGTTGTTCATAATATTTCCACATTACCCTTTTAATATGAGATACCAGCTTAAAATTCCATGTTAGTGAATATGCAATGGGACTTATGTCTTCATATACTGCTGATGAAAAAATGAATTTGAACAATCTTTCTGGAAAGCAATTTGACAATATGTACCAAGTGGCTTTTAAGTATTTGTACTCTATAAAAAGAGACATACAAATTTTTTAAGATAAAAAACTTTATCAAACAAGGTAATATATGATTAAATTCTTGCACATTTATTATATTTACATTTTCAGCACATACATATTTGACGTGCATGTGGTGCATAGGTATTTCGTATGGGATAATTTCATTCTCTTTCATCTCCCCACAGGTGTCTGACACTTTTCCTCTCTCCCTACTCCCAGCTAATAAACTTATTTCTTCTTTCTCAGAATGTGAATGGTTAATTTTATGTATCAACTTGAGTGGACTAAGGAATGGCCAGATAGCAGGTAAAAACATAATTTCTGGGTGTTTCTGTGAAGGTGTTTCTGTAAGAGACAAGCATTTGAATCAATGGACTCAGTAAAGAAGATTGGCTCTTCCCAATGTGGACAGGCATCATTCAACCCTTTGAGGTGCCAAATAGAACAAAAAGAAGTAGGAAGAGGGAATTCTTCCTCTTCTTGAGCTGGAACATGTATTTTTTCCTTCCCTCAGACACTGGGATTCCTTGTTCTTGAGCCTTCAGACTCAACTGAATCACGGCATCGGCTTTCCTGGGTTCTCCAGCTTGGAGATGGCATATTGTGGGACTTCTCAATCTCCATAATCATGTGAACCAATTCCCATAAGAAATCGCCTTCTATTTATATCTATGCATACTCTATTGATTTTGCTTCTTTGGAGAACTCTGACTAATACACTGATAAAAAATAGAAGTAATCAGAAAAGAACTGATCATCCTACCCCCAAATCCACCACCCATGTGCATTTATACTCACATTTTCTGCTTCTCTTCCATTGCAATGCAGCAAGTGTTCCCCTCCTGTCTTTTGTCAATCTCTCCACTTGTGCACTAAATCTTATCTCTGCTCACCTTTTCACAATCGTTGTTCTTGAAATTACCTCTCTCTCTCACTATAAATTTCTCTCTCTCTCTACTGGATTATTACCATTAGCTTACAAATATTCTATGTTATATCTCAACTTAAAATTAATCCCTCTACATCTTTCTCTATCTAACTCCCCAGTTGTCTGATTCCCTTAGGGCAAAACTCTCCCAGCAATTGTCTATACTAGGTTAGTGCGCTTAACATCCTTCTGAAATGGCTCTTGTCAAATCCTGTGGTCATGACTTATTCCTCATGCTACTTCACCTCCAGCAGCATTTGAGACTACAAAGAAGTAGGCCACTCCCTTCTTCTTGAAACATTTTTATAATTGGCTTCCAATATTCTATACTTCCTTCTTTTCCTTTTATCTCATTGGCTACACTTTCTCAATTTCTTTGTTCTTCCTCATTTTATAAACTGTAAAATGTAGGGAGTTTCAGAGTTTACTCTTTAGCCCTCTTCTCTTGTCTATGTCACTCTGTAAGTGGGCTCATAAATTTAAACACCATCTATAGACTGATGATTTCCAAATTTACATCTCTAAGTCAAGCCTCTCTCTTGAGCTCAACAGCTTTACCCAGTCCTGAAACATAACTTGTCCAAAAAGAACACTAGGTGCTCCACTCCAAGTTTACCCTTCTCCCATATCAGTAAATATTTTAATTACACTCTCAGTTGTTCTTGACTAAAACCATACAGCAGTCTCCTTTTCCACAAACCCCATG
Source organism: Lepilemur ruficaudatus (assembly GCA_963574885.1). Classification (NCBI taxonomy): domain Eukaryota; kingdom Metazoa; phylum Chordata; class Mammalia; order Primates; family Lepilemuridae; genus Lepilemur; species Lepilemur ruficaudatus. The sequence goes on along the minus strand of CAUYRT010100030.1, from coordinate 33,239 downwards.
TCCACCTAACAGCCAGTCCTGTCAACTCTATATTTAAAGAGATACTTCAAAATAGATGCTACATTTGTACTAGCTTGCAGTCCCACCAGCAGTGTATGAGTGCTCCTATCTCTCCACATCCATGCCAACATTTATTGTTTTGGGACTTTTTGATAAAAGCCATTCTCACTGAAGTTAAGTGATATCTCATTGTAGTTTTGATTTGCATTTCCCTGATGATTAGAGATGTTGAGCATTTTTCCATATGTTTGTTGGCCATTAGTCTGTGTTCTTTTGAAATCTCTGTGGAAAGTAATATGGAGATACCACAAAGAGCAAAAAGTAGAACTACCATTTGATCTAGCAATGACATTACTGGGCATATACTCAAAGGAAAAAAAAGACATTCTATAAAAAAGACATACGCACTTAAATGTTTACAGCAGCACAATTCACAATTCCAAAGATGTGGAAACAACCCAAATGCCTATCAATACATGAGTGGATTAATAAAATGTGGTATATATATTCCATGGAGTACTACTCAGCCACAAAAAACAATGGTGATCTAGCATCTCTTGTATTACGCTTGATAGAGCTGGAGCCCATTCTACTAAACAAAGGATCACAAGAATGGAAAAACAAACACCACATGGACTCACCATGAAATTGATACTAATTGATCAACACTTGCGTGCACATATAGTAGTAACATTCATCACCATTCATCATTCCTCTTTATCCCTGGTAATATTACTTCTTTTAACGTCTAATTTAAAAAATTACCAAAATCTATGAGACATAACAAAAGCAGTGCTAAGAGGCAAATTGATAGCAATGAATACCTACATCAAAAAAGTAGAAAGATTTCAAATGAGCAAGCTAATGGTGCAGCTCAAGGAACTAATAAAACAAGAACAAACCAAACCCCAAATTAGTAGAAGGAAAGAAATAATAAAAATCAGAGCAGAACCAAATGAAATAGCCACTAAAAAAAAATATAAAGGGTCATCTCCCACATCCATGCCAACATTTATTGTTTTGGGACTTTTTGATAAAGGCCATTCTCACTGGAGATAAGTGATATCTCATTGCAGTTCTGATTTGCTGAAATAAAAAATAAATAAATAAATAAATAAAGGACAAAAGGATCAACAAAAGGAGAAGTTGGTTTTCTGAAAGGATGAACAAAATCCATAAACCACTAGCTAAGTAACCAAGAAAAAAAAAGGTAAGCCTCAGATAAATGAAATCAGAAACAAAAAAGCAGACATTACAATTGATACCATAGATACAAAAGATCATTAGTGACTACCATGAAAAATTACATGCTAAAAAATTGGAAAGCCTAGAGGAAATGGATAAATTCTGGACATATACAACCTACCAAGATTGAACCAGGAAAAAATAGAAAACCTGGACAGATCAACAATGTGTAAAAAGATTCAATTAGTAATAAAAACTCTCCCAACAAAGAGAAGCCCAGGACCAGATGACTTTACTACTGAGTTCAACCAAACTTACAAAGAACTAACATCAATTCTTCTCAAACTATTGCAAGAAATTGAAGAAAGGGGACTTCTTCCCAACTCATTTACAAGGCCAACATTGCCCTGATACCAAAACCAGACAAGGACACAACAACAACAAAAAAATAAAACTGCAGTCCAATATTATTGATGAATACATAGATGTAAAAATGCTCAACAAAATACTAACAAACTAAATCCAACAATATATAAAAATGATACACTATGATCAAGTGAGATTTATCCCAGAGATGCAAGGATGGTTCAACATAAACAAATCAATAAATGTGATAAGTCACATCAACAGAATCAAGGACAAAAACTATGTGATCATCTCAATAGATGTAGAAAAGCATTTGATAAAATTAAGCATCGCTTCATGATTAAAAACTCTCAACAAATTTGGCATGAAATCATTAAGGCTATATATGATAAAGCTTCATCTAACATCATACTGAGTAGGTAAAAACTGAAAGCCTTTCTTTTAAGAACTGAAGTAAAATAAGGGTGCTCACTTTCAATACTCTTATTCAACATTGTACTGGAATTCCTAACCAGAGCAATCAGGCAAGAGAAAGAAATAAAAGGCATTCAAATTGGAAAAGAGGAAGTCAAATTGTCCCTCTGCAGTTGACATGATCTTCTATATAGAAAAACCTAAAGACTCTACTAAAAAGTTTTTATAACTGATAAGTGAATTCAGTAAAATTACAGAATACAAAATCAAAATATAAAAATTCATATCATTTCTATACACCAATAATGAACTAACTGAAAAATAAATCAAGAAAACAATCCCACTTACAATAATCCCCCAAAATAATAAAATATCTAGAAATAAAGACCTCTATGAGAAAAACTACAAAACAATGATGAAAGTAATTGAGTAACTGAAGAGGTTGAAAACAAATGGAAAGGCATCCCATGCTTTTGGATCTGAAAAATTAATACTGTTAAAATGACCATACTGTCCACAGCAATCTATAGATTCAATGCAATCATTATCAAAATACTAATGAAATTCTTCACAGAAATAGAAAAAGCAATCCTAAAATTTATATGGAATTACAAAAGACCTGAATAACCAAAGCAATGCTGAGCAGAAAGCTGGAAGCAAAGCATTACCTGACTTTAAGTTACATTACAAGCCTATAGTAACAAAAACAGCATATACTGGTATAAAAATAGACACATAGATTGAAGGAACAGAATAGAGAACTCAGAAATAAGGCCACATATTTACAGTCAACTGATCTTTGACAAAGCTGACAAAAACATACATTGGGAAAAGGAAGCCCTATTCAATAAATGGTGCTGGGAAAACGGGATTGTCATATGCAAAAGAATGAAACAGGACCCCTGTCCCACCATAAACAAAAATCAACCCAAGATGAATTAAAGATTAAATGTATGACTTGAAACTACAAAAATACTAGGGAAAAAAGTAGAGAAAACTCTCATGGGCATTGATCTAGGCAAAGAATATATGACTAAGACTTGAAAAGCATAAGTAACAAAAACAAAAATAGACGATTTTGACTTAAGTAAACTAAAAAACTTCTGCACAGCAAAGGAAACAATAAACAGAATGAAAACACAACCTGAAAAATGGTAGATAATATTTTCAAACTATTTATTCTACAAGGAACTAATATCCAAAATATACAAGATACTCAGACAACTCAACCTAAAAAAAACCATTACAAAGTAGGCAAAAATTCTGTATAGATATTTCTTTTAAAAAGACATAAAAATGACCAAGGAATATTTTTAAAATGCTCAAAATGACCAAGTATTAGGTAAATGCAAATCAAAACTCACAATGAAATATCATCTTACCCTAGTTAGAGTGGCTATTATCAAAAAGACAGAAAATAACAAATGTTGGCAAGGACGGAGAGAAAAGGGAATTCCTATACACTGTTAGTAGACATATAAATTAGTACAGCCATTATAGAAAATAGTACGGAGGTTTATCACAGAACTAAAAATAGAATTACCATACAATCTGGCAGTCCCACTACTGGGTATTTATCCAAAGGAAAGAAAATTGATATATCAAAGGGATATCTATATCCTTGTGTTTATTGCAGCACTATTCACAAAAGCCAAGATATGGAATCAACCTATATGTACATCAACAAATAAATGAATAAAGAAAATATGGCATATACACACAATGAAATATTATTTAGCCATAAAAAGAATGAAATTATGTCATTTGTAGCAACATGGATGGAACTTGGTTTCATTATGTTAAATCAAATCAGTCACAGAAAGACAAATATTCATGTTCTCACTCATATGAGGGAGCTGAAAAAGTTGATCTCATGGAGGTAGAGAGTAGAATGATAGTTACCAGAGGCTGAGAAGGATGAGGGTGGAGGTGATGAAGAGAAGTTGGTTATTCAATATGAAAACATAGTAGGAATTATAGAAGGAGTAAATTCTAGCATTTGATAACACAATAGGGTGACTATAGCTAACAGCAATTTTTTGTATATTTCAAAATAGCTGTAAGAGAAGAGTAGGAATAGTCACAGCACAAAGAAATGATAAATGTTTGAGGTGATGAATATCCTAAATAGCCTGATTTGATCATAACACATTGCATACATGTATCAAAATATCATGTGCACTCCATAGATGCAAACAGTTATTGCCTATCAGTGAGAATAGATACAAAAATATCCTCTAATAATTATTTCCAGGAAAATTACTATTCTGTGAAGATGTGCTATGTTTAGCAGAATGTCATGTAGATATTCTGCATATTTGCATCCCTGGGCATATGCCCAAAATTGTTTTGAAATCATGGAAAGTATGGGATAAAATATAAACTCAACTTGCCAATCAAAACGCATCATAATCTGGCTGCTGCCTACCACGTTAGCTTCACTCCCACCTCTGCCCTACTCACATCCCATGTTGTAGACATATTGAACTACTTGCTATTCTTTAAATCATCTGTCCCATTTCATACCTCTGTTACTTTGCATATACGTTTTCCTTTGCCTGAAATGCTCTTACTTTTTGTCCATCTGGTCAAATCTTACTCATCTCTCAAGTCTCATATCAAAGTATTCCTCTTTATGAAAAAGTCCATCATTATCCCAGGTGGAAATAAGAATTCCTTCTCCACTCCCATTGTTCTTGTACCAAGTCCACATTGTGCCAATTATCTCACTGTATTTTAATAACCATTATTTGTTTATAAAATATATTTTCCATCATTATTGTCCATCACTATCAGCTAGCATGGTACAAATTTACTAATCTATAAATATTTGCTGAATGAAGTATTTGGAGTCCAGTCATTTAAAAGACACAGGAAAACACCCCTTAAACACTCCATTTCTAAGATTATATTTGATATTTCCTTAAAGGGACAGGGAGTGGGTTTATAGAACTTTAGAGAGAATGGATGTGAAAATCCTCAGACCTATTCGGTGAGACCCCCTACAGTCCCCGAGGCTCTGTGATTTCTTGTCCCCATTGACCTTTGTCTTCTCTGAACTGTGAACATATAAACCTCTAAAAGACTTTCAAAAGTCCGATATTCCATTAAGAAAAACCCCACAGTCATGGGGTGAGATAATAAATTCTCAAAAGCTGCATCTTTACCTATTAATAAAATAAAACTCTTTTTTGTAGGTTGGGAAAAATGGGGACAGATAGCTATTTCAAATGTTTCATAAAAATGCAACAATAATAGATTTTACTCATCTGCTCTGTGGTCTGCTGTTTTTTTACTCTGTTGAAAGATATCAGAAGATGAAGTGTACCCTGGCAAGGATAATCTACAGAACGGCAGATATTTAAAACTGAGAAAAGCTAATGGTGATACAGTAAACCTGAGACGTGCTAAAAATATATGTCAATATGTAAGTGTGTGTCTGTGTTGATGTGCATGTGTATGTAGATAGCCATACAGGTTTTTTTTTTTCCTGTTTTCATGTTCTTTGGTGGCACTGCTTTTGGAGTAGGACAAACCTAGCTTTAATCCATAACTCTGTCATATATTTGCCCTCTTTACCATGAGCAAGTTAGGATTCATCTCTTTAAGCTTCAATTTTCTCAACTCTAAAATTACCTTCCTTTTGCATATCTAATATACCTACAAGGGTATACACATGCATACATACATACACATACACCCCTCCAACTGTATTTCAATTAATTAGAAACATACCCACAAATATAATTTCTTCCCTTGTCATGATCATACACCTTGGTCTAGATACTCAATTTCTAAAATAATACAGTAAACCTGAGAGAAATAATTTAGCACTATCCAAATAAATTTAGCATATGAGTTATTTACATAGTAGAGTGTGCAATGGGGAATAAGGCTAGAACCCACCATTTGGTCTCTCCATCTTCCTATTCCAAGAGACCCTGGGGCATATAAACAGAACACTGGAATCATACTTTGGAAAACACTGAATTGGTTCAATGCCCTTTATTTCTGAGAAAACAGAATCAGACAAGAGATGTTGCCCAAGGTCACACAAGACCAGCACTAGAACCTGAGACTTCTGATTTCCATAGCAATGCCACTTCCACTGCAGACTGGAAAATCTGGTTGCAGGGGAATCTCCTGATGGGCTAGACACCTCCTATTTGTTCCCTAGATCCAGTCTTCATTCTTTTTCTCCCTGTGTTTTCCTAGGAAGGGGAAGAGGAGAGCTGGCCATCAAAAATATCCATGAGCTTTAGGATCTAGCTGGGTTCAGTCAGTGAGGAGCACCAGTGCAAGATGGGAGGGTGGAGGAGAATGCGGTTGGGGTGTCCCTACCCCAGTTGCCTCCTGGTGGGATCACTGGAGGTTGGCTGCATCCTTAGACTGAAGGTCACAGAGGTCCTATCCCCTTTCTCTTGGTTCTGATGACTACTCCCACCCTTTCTCTTTCCAGACTAGGAGTTATGGATAATAGCACCCCATTGCTTCTAGCCCATAGTATTGCACTATCTCTTCCAGTTTCCCATGACTCTGCTGGTAACTGTAAAGAGTCTCTTTATTAAACTTTTTTCAGCTTACCCAGTTTGAATCTGCCATTGATATCCTGTTGGGACCATACTAGGGAGTTTTTAAAAGTACAGATGACTGGGGGCTTTCAAAATCTCCCTGAGTGATTCTAGTTTATAATCGGAGTTGAAAACCTTTACAATAAACCATGGCAAGGATTTTTGTTTCTGTTAAGTCACTAGTGTACAAACACACGAACACACACTCACTGTGAGAATGGTAGAGCCTTCACCAATGTGAGGAAATATCATGAGCTAAATTGGCTGAATTGTGGTGATCTATGGTTTTTGAAAACTACAAGTAAGCCTGACATATAGATTGATAAATGTGCAAACTCGTAGAATCCAGCAGCTTTGTAAATACATTCAAAATATTTACTTTCACGCCGTTTCTTTCTTCTTCTAATACCCAAATGTCAATTTTAATGGAAGCCACATCTCCATGTATTGATTGGTTCATCTTGATTTTATTAAGGTTAGGTTGGGCTGCCCAGGAAGCTTTTCTAGTGTTTGAAACTTTTATAAAAATGTCTATTTGAGAGAGGCAGGGAGGGATATGAGGTAGGTGGGGGCAAAGAAAAAAATACCACATTTTGTCTAAAGTAAAACACAGTTTGTTGCCAGGATTTCATTAATTCAATAAATAAAAATATGAGTAAGCTCCAACTTCAACAAGCTCAAGTTTCCCTCCTAGCTGTGAAACCACAGCACCCCAATGGCTTCTAAATATGTCAACACATGACCTTCACATCCCAAACTCACCAGTGTGGAGAACATGATTTATGAGGTTGTCTGACCATCCTTGAAAGAGGTTTTAAATATTTTACTCTTATAATAAGTGTAGTTCCTTCATTCAGTGGTAAATGATTGTGGGTTATTAGAGAAAAGGGCTAATTTCTGGAAGAAAAAGAAGCCTAAACTTGGAAGGAATCTACAAACAACTCTGTGGCACCTTATGGTGGGTGAGCTAATTACTGGCCCTAAGTTGCCTAGTAAACGGTCTTTGTTTGGGAAGGTTAAGTTTCATCTCTGTTCCAAAACCTCAGAGCCAGACAAGGAAGGGAAAAAATGATGGTGTATGTGGCGAGGCTGGCAGTACTGCCTGCCGGCTGGTTATTTGGAAAGGTTTTAGAAGACGTGTTATGGGGCATGGTAATGTGTGTTATTTGTCATGACTGCAGTCAAAGGACTTAGCAGGTTGAGTCTGTGGACTTGGATTTGGAAATGGAAATTACCAAATAATGTGTGAGCTTTGCATCCCAGTGCTGCCTGGACTCTCATACCATGAGTGACGGAGGAAGAGGGCACTGTTTTTTTGGACTGCCAAGTGAAACCAAGTTAGAACATGGGAAATTTGGCTCACCCAGCTCTAAATTCACTTTTATATAGAAGAAAACTGAATTTTAGTTGTTGAAGAAGTTCTTTAGTTTAGACGTTGTTAATGAAGAACATGAATGTACTTTGACAAAAAGAAAATAAGTCAAAATGGAGGCACCTCTTATTTGGAGAAGGAGAAGATGGTCCTGAAGGAAATGGAGTGTGCCGTGCCTTTCCCTCAAAGTCCTCTTTTTGTTCTGGTTCCTTGGAAATGTGTGTTCAAGGGGAATGGAGGGTGTACCTAACCCTCCCTCATCAAGAATCCTTAGTTCCAAGTAACGAAAACTCACTCAAACTAGTGTAAACCAGAAAAGCAACTCTTCCTACAAGGAACACAGGCACCTCATGGAACTCAACAGGCCAAAGTGAGGTCAGTCATAGACAGGCCAGAATCAGGAGCCAGAGAGCAATGGAAAATCAAGGCACCTGCTCTGTTGGTCTATCCGTCTGCCTTTCTGGTCTCCTGATTTTCCTTCTCACTCTAGTCTACTTCTCTCATCTTGTCCTAAAGACTGGCTTTCTCTTCTTACTCAGGTCTAAGACTACAGTTAAACATTCCACAGTGATGTCTTCAATTCCCAAATTTATAGCTCCTTAATTCAGGTGGTCAGCCAAGATCACAAATTAGCTAATCCTCAGAGAGTGCATACCACATTGCAGACTTGACTCTGAGCAATTCACATGTTGTACTAAATCCTTTAATCCTCCCATCTAACCTATAAGGTTTATCCCCATTTTACAGCTAAAACTGAGGCAGAGGAGTTAAGTGACTTACCTAAATCCACATGGCAAATGAGTAGTAGTAGGTTTGGATTTCAAACCCTGGCAGTCTGGCTCCAGACTCTGTGCTCTTAACCACAGCTCTTCTGCTCACTTGGTCCCAGTGTCATTCCCCAGAAGACATAATATAGTTGGTTTATATTCTCTTGAACAATGTTTCTTGGATTGGGTGGATACTGCAATCAGCTCTTCCTGGGAGGTGGTGGGGTCGCAACAGGACAACATGGCACAACATGAATTTGGGGGCCTATTGAAGTGCTGGTGAGGAATTAGTTTTCAGGAATTGGGGAATAGAGATTGGACAGATATCCCAAAGTCTCCCATGTCACTTTATGAAAATCCTTTTGCTCTTTGGGTGAAGTCATGGAATAGTATAGCAATACGGGATTGAAAGTCATTAAAAGTTTTGAAGCAGAGAGGATTTTCCTGGACATGATTATTTTCACGGAGACAACTCCATATATGAATGGTTGTTTTACTTTTCTCTAGCATTCTCTAGAGATGAGGATTTTAAATTCCCCACATGACTCTTCAGCCAGGTCCTTGCAGCCTGGGACTTCTTCTCCCCGTCCAACCCAAATCGATCCAATGACAGCTGAAACTGATTTCTTTGTCTTGCTTTCAGGGGTAAACTGTACCACAAAAAGGAACATGTGAGAATGTTCTGAAGTAATTCTGTTCTTTGGCTGAGTGTCACACTGACTTAATTAGAAAATTTTATCAAAGTACTAATAACAAAGGCATAAAAAGATTCCTGGAATCATGTGTCTGGAAAGAGTTTCATTAATTTATGTTTATATATATATACATAAGTACATGAGTGAGGAAAGCATTCCAAATCTGAGAGAACGTTGGCTCCATAACAGAAATGATGGGGAAGATAAAACTGTGAAGTAAGAAATAGGCATTTTTGGTACATATTTCTGACCCTCACCCCATAAATGCCCTAATATATGAGGCATTGGCCCATGTGGAAATTTTGATGCATTTAGCACTTTCCTAATACCAAATTCCATTGAATGTATATAATATTCTACAGAAATAAAATGAAAAATCAAAATCTTTGTTCTAAATTATCCAAAGACATTTTCAGCTCACTCTCTCCAACTCAAACTTGCTTAATTTTGCTGCTAATAATTGTCTCAACTTCTGTAGGCCTCAAATCTTTTGAGCTGTTCTTATCTCTTCTATGACAGCCAGATGACTAGTTGACAGTTTAACCTCACTCTCACTCTCACTCCCCTACCCTGCCCAGTTCTTGGATCTACTCTTTCCCACATTATCTGATCTTGGTTTTGGCCTCTTCCATGTCAGGCTCAACTTACAACAATAAACAGCCTCTTAGTCATTTGAGGCCTTGTTTTTCCTTCCAGAAGACAGCAGTGGATGTCAGCTTCCATAGGTAGCATTTCCATCTTGTCTCTTTCTCATGGCCTCCCATGACCTTGTAGAACTAATAGAAGCTGGAACTCTGTGGCTCTTGGTGATCTCTACAAGGTCACCACCTTAACTAGAAAACTTCATTTCACTCCATACCTCTCCACATGTGACTTCACTCCAACTGAGATTTCTCTGCTTTCTTTTCCAGTTACTCTTGAGAATCCCATCTGCTAAGAGATACTTACCAGAGATGGTTCAAATGCATGAGTTATGAATGAAGTCTCTGTTCTACATGAGGTGAGAAGTCTTCAACCAGGGGTAATCACACAAAATGCAAAGTACTGATTCCAGGTCCATTCCACTACACACCTTCTTGGATTAGAAACTATTTCATAGACACTGAACCCTTGGTAAAGTGCTCTAGAGACCAAGCTAGAAGGCTCTCAAAATAGAGATGGCTGCACAGGGACACGCTATAAATATTTGACATATTCATTCAACAAATACTTATCAAGTTTGTGCACCAGCCACTGAGCTAGTATTTGGGAATTTTGCACTCTTTCTTCCAGCTTTCTGGAGGTATTTGCTGAAGACCTTGGCAGGAATAGGGGACTGAGAATGTCAAAGGTATTGAGCGAGAGGCTACAGCCATGGCCTGACCATGCTGTCTTGTGCACAGATGCCCCTGATGTCATAGGAGTCCAATGGCTTCTTTTGGATACCTCCTTCCCTGACCCCTTTACCTCTGGATTTCTCTAGCAGCCAATGTCTTTCCCCCAACACTTGTTTATTCTGCTCTCCTGCTTCTTACTAATGCTCAGGGCTCTCCCTGCCTCAATCCCATCTACTTACAAGAAAAGCTCATTGAACTAGCCAACTCAGAGCTCTCCCCTGCCAGGAATTTTTTTTTATAAAGCTTGAAGAAGGCAACATTTAGCTCATATGGATGAATTGCGACTAATTGAATTTCAGATATTTTTGCCTGGGTTGAGGATGGGAGAGTGGAGCTATGCGGTAATTTTCAGCTGAAGGAAGCCTTCACAGGGTAGTTGAAGACAACTTAAAAAGTCAATAACCTTTCTAACTACTTCCATGGTCAGCTCCATAGGAAAGTTTCAGTGTCCCCTAAACAAAGCTCCAGTACCAGACTAGGACTCCAGTAACCTGTGTTGTCTGCGAAGTTTACTGCTCAGATTTGTTTTACACCTTTACCTGTCTCCAGCCTAAAGTTCTCTGCCAATGAAGGAGAAGCACTTTTCTGTAAGACCTAGTGGGTTTAGTGTGACCATGTTGTGACTTTCATGTCACCAGACACGGTGCTATAGTGTAGGAGGGGTTTGGCTGCACAGCTGGTTTCCCCTGCATGTGTGGATGGTGGCTCTGTAAAAGACACACTCTCTAGGAATGTGTCCAAAGGCTACACTACAGAGGCAGTGATCAGGCCAGCTGTGTGGGGCAGTGGGTACAGCACACAGGGTGGGGAATCAGAAGTCCTGGGTTCCCATCTGCTCTGCTCCTTCTGGAGCTGACGTTTCCAAAGCATTTCCCTTTTCTGGGTGTCAGGTTGCTCATCTGGGGTTGGAATATCCCAAACTCTTTAGTTTTCCTGCAAGCTCTTAGATCCTGAGATTCCTTGGACTTTGCTCTTAATCCAGTCTCTAGGACTCTGGTTTCACCAGAAACTCTTTGTGAGGAACAAGGCCCAGCTGTGGGAGGCATCAGTAAGAAACATCAAACCTATGGCCCAGGGCCCAGGGATGAACCCCGTATAGTACACTGGGGCTCATGATTTCCAAATTTTTAGAGGCCTGGCAGGTAACATGTCATGTGTGATGCTGCTAAATCTAGGATGATAGGAAGTGAGGCGGCTCACTGTAAACTAGAGAGGGCACACCCCTCCTAAAGGCACTCGAATTCTTCTCTTTTAAGCACGGTGCCCATCACATAGAATGACACTGTCAGTTAGATTGGACTCATGGGAGACACGTTTGAGACCCAACACCATCTTCAGATTTAGAGTAAAATACCTTTTCTGAAGACAGCCAGCTTGTCTTTCCCCAGTCAAGACATTTTTCTTTTAGGTACTTCAGGTCAGTGGGCTCCATTTCAGTCAGTTGCTTCCCAGGGCATCCAAAAGCAGAAAGGCAAACAGAATAGAATGAGCAGGAAGGAACTTAAAAGCTCAGGGCCCATCTAAATCACAACTAGGCCCGACATTGACCCCCAGGTTGGTTCTGCTGCTGAATTGAAAACTTTGCCGCCAAAATGATCCCTAACTGCCTTCCAGACTGTGTAGTCTCTGGGAGCCGAGGAGAGTCACACAGGACTGTGGCTTTCTGGATGAGAGAACAGCAGGCAAGAAAGGAGACTTCTTGCTAAGCCCCATTAACGTTTTAATAGAGCTTAAAGCAACGGTCCTCTTTGAAAATGCTTTATGCGTAATTGACCAATTGTCATTAGATATAGTTACACTCCATGGCATCTTATTAGAAAGAGTTTTTTGAACCCCTCTCCCCAAGCATTCACAGTAAATTCCTAACAGATGATGTCATAACAGGCCGTTACAATCCATAACATGTAGATACCATTAAAGCAATGTGTGTGCCTTTTTGATACTGAAACATCTAACTTCATTATGAAGTTTGCTATAAAACCTGCTCTGATGTATTTAATAATATTAAAGCGTTTATTCTTTAATATTGGAGTCATACTGCCCCTGTGAAGCCTGTCACTTCTGCCACAAATGAGAATTGCCAAATCTATCAGTTCAGCTTTTAAACACTTCCTTAAGAGATTTTTTCTTTTTTCTTTCCTCCTCTTCATCGCTTTTTTTTGCTATGAAAAAGCAGATGTTCAAAAGCTACAAGTAACTGAAAACCAGCAATATATGCTCAAAGGCTGAAACATAATATTTACAATAAACTGATCCAGTGAGAAATGTCTCCACAATGACCCTGGTCATGAAGTAGGGAGCCGTGTGGCCGTCAGTCCTAGCTGAGCAGGTCGTCAGTCATCAGGACCCTGTGCATTGCATTCTCAGTTAGGGACTTTCCTGACATCAGCAACTCTCCCCATGCTTGATACAAAAGGCAAAATAAATATAAAATCCATTCTTACTGCATCGCATTCCATTGGCTTTACAATTGTCATGTAAGGCAGTTATTCTGTAATTTATGTGGATTCTGTAAGCCATGTGAGTAGATTTGGCTTTTTGGGTGGTGGCCCTATCTCTGGTCTCTGTCACTATAGCAAATATTAGTGGGGTACAATATCAAAATATTAGCGGGGTACAAATGTTTTTGTTACATGGATACCATGTATAATGCTTAAGTTGGGGCCATCACCAGAATAGTGTTCATTGTATGCAATAGGTGAGTTTTGATCCTTCACCCCTTTTCACCCTCGCCCTTCTTGATTTCCAATATCCTTTACATCTCTTAGTATCTGTGTGTGCCTATCCTTTAGCTTCCAATTATTAGAGAGTACATGTAATGTTTGTTTTTCCATTCCTGAGATACTTCATTTAGGATAATTGTCTCCAGTTTCATCCAAGTTGCTGCAAAAGATGTTATGTCATTCTTTTTTATAGCTGAGTAGTACTCCATGGTACTACTACATCCCATTTTCTTTATGCACCCATAATTGATGGGCACTTAGGTTGATTCCACATATTTGCAATTGTGAATTGTACTGTGATAAACATTCAAATGCAGGTGTCTTTTTGATAAAATGACTTCTCTTCCTTTGGATAGATAGCCAGCAGCGGGATTGCTGGATCAAATGGTAAGTTTATGTTTATTTTCCTGAGGAATCTCATACTGTTTTCCACAGAGGCTACACTAACCTGCAATCCCATGAACAGTGTATAGCATTCTTATCTCTCTGCATCCATCTATTGTTTTTTGGCTTTTTAATTATGGCCATTCTGATAGAGGTAAGCTGATATCTCATTGTAGTTTTAATTTGCATGTCTCTGATGATTAATGATATTGAGCATTTTTTCATATATTTGTGGGCCATTTGTCTATTTTCTTTTTGAAAACTTTTGTTCACCTCTTTTGAGCACTTTTTAATGGGGTTGTTTGCTTTTTATTGCTGATTCATGTTGAGTTCTTTGTAGATTCTGGATATTAGCACTTTATTGGATGTACAGTTTGTGAATATTTTCTCCCATTCTGTAGGTTGTCTATTAACTCTGTTCATTATTTCCTTTGTTGTGCATAAGCTTCTTAATTTCATTAAGTCCCATTTATTTATTTTTGTTGTTGCTGTATCTAACTTTGGAGTCTTAGTCAGAAATTCTTTACCTAGGTCAATGTCTAGAAGAGTTTTTCCAACATTTTCTTCTACAATTTTTATGGTTTCATGGCTTACATTTATGTTTTTTATCCATATTTAATTAATTTATCTATCTGGTGAGAGATAGGAGTCCTGTTTCATTCTTCTGCATGTGGCTATCCAGTTTTCCCAACACCATTTATTGAACAGGGCTTATGTTTCCCAGAGTATGTTGTTATCTGCTTTGTTGAAGATCAGTTGGTTATAGATAGATGGTTTTATATCTGGGTTCTCTATTCTGTTTCAATTGGTCTATGTCTCTACTTTTATGGCAGTACTATGCTGTTTTGGTTACTATAGGCTTGTAGTATAATTTGAAGTTAAGGAATATGGTACCTCCAGATTTGTTCTTTTTGCTTAAGGTTGCTTTGGCTATTCAGGTTCTTTTTTGGTTGCAAATGAAACATACAATTTTTTTTTTAGATTTGTGAAATATGATTTTGGTATTTTAATGGGGATTGCAATGAATCTGTAATTCACTTTCGGCAGTATGGACATTTTAACAATGTTGATTTTGCCAATCCATGAGCATGGGATGTTTTTCCATTTGTTTGCATCATCTATGATTTCTTTCATCAGTGTTTTATAATTCTCTTTGTGGAGAACTTTCACCTCCTTTGTTAAGTATATTGCTAGAGATTTTATTTTATTTTTGTAGGTATTGTAAATGGTATTGAGTCTTTGATTTTACTCTAAGTTTGACTATTATTAGAATAGAGAAAGTCTACTAATTTGTGTATGCTGATTTTGCAACCTGAGACTTTGCTGTATTTGTTTATCAATTCTAGGAGTCTTTTGGTGGGGTCTTTAAGGTTTTCTACATACAAGATCATATCATCAGCAAACAAGTATAGTTTGACCTCCTCTTTTCTAATTCGGATACCATTTCTTTCTCTTTCCTGATTGTTCTGGCTAGGACTTTCAGTACTATGTTGAATAGAAGTGGTGACAGTAGGCATCCTTATCTTGTTCTGGTTCTTAGTGAGAATGTTTTCAACTTTCCCCATTCAGTATTATCTTGGCTGTGAATTTGTCATATACGGCTTTTATAATTTTGAGGTATGTTCTTTGTATGCCTAACTTGTTGAGGGATTTTTATCAAGAAAGGGTGCTGGATTTTATCAAATGCTTTTTCTGCATCTATTAAGATGATCATGTGGTCTTTGTTTTTAATTCTGTTTATGTGGTGAATGACATTTACTGATATGTGAAGCCATCCTCAAATCCCTGGGATGAAACCCACTTGATCTTGGTGATTTATCTTTTTGATGTGCTGTTGAATTTGGCTTGCTAGTATTTTATTGAGTATTTTTGCATCTGTGTTCATAAGTGTTATTGGCCTGGAGTTTTTTTGTTGGGTCCTTTCCTGGCCTTAGTATCAGGTGGTACTAGCTTCATAGAATGAATTAAAGAGGATTCCCTCCTTCTTGATGTGATGGAATTATTTCTGAAGAATAGGTACCAATTTTTCTTTGTAGGTCTGGTAGAATTCAGCCATGACTTCATCTGTCAAGGGTTTTATCTTTGTTGGTAGAGTTTTCATTACTGCTTTAATCTTGCTGCTAATTATTGGTTCAGTCAGGATTTCTATTTCTTCCTGATTGAGGCTTGAGAAGTTGTGTGTTTCCAGGAGTCTACTATTTCCTATATGTTTTCTAGTTTCTGTGCATAGAGATTTTCATATTATTCATGGATGATATTTTGTATTTCTATAGTATCCAGTTATAATGTCTCATTTTTCATTTCTGATTGAGCTTATTTGGGTTCTTTCTCTTCTATTTGTGATTAATATTGCTAGATGTCTATCAAATTTGTTTATCTTTTCAAAGAATCAACTTTTTGTTTCATTGATTCCTTGTATTGTTTTTTATTGTTGTTATTTCCATTTTATTTAGTTCTGCTCTGAGCTTTGTTATTTCTTTTCTTCTCCTAGCTTTGGGTTTGATTTGTTCTTCTTTTTATAGTTCCTTGAGTCATGACATTAAGTTGTTAATTTGTGATCTTTCTGTCTTTTCTATGAGGCATTTTAAGACTATGAATTTCCCTCTTAACACTGCTTTTGCTGTATCCCATAGATCTGGGATGCTTGTGTTATGATTGCCATTCAGTAGAAAAAACTTTTGATTTCCATCTTAAGTTCATCGTTGACCTAAGGATTGTTCAGCAGCTGGTTGTTTAATTTCCATGAATTTGTGTAGATTTGAGAGTTCCTCTTGGAGTTGATTTCTAGTTTTATTCCACTATGAGAAGATAAATGTAATGATATAGAGTTTTTTGAATTTGCTGAGACTTACTTTGTGGGCTAACATATGATCTATCTTGGAAAATGTCCCATGTGATGATGAGAAGCCCTGATGTGCTACAGTTTTGGGGTAGAATGTTCTGTAGATGTCTGTTATGTCCATTTGTTCTCAAGTCCTGTTTAAGTTCAGTGTTTCTTTGTTGATCTTCTTCCTCGATGATCTGTCCAATTCTATCAGTGGAGTGTTGAAGTCCCCAGCAATTATGGTGTTGCTGTTTATCTCTTTGCTTAGAGGTAGTTGTACTTTATTTAGGAATCAGGGAGCTTCTGTATTAAGGACACAGATGTTTAGGATTGTTAGATCTTCTTGATGAATTGCTTCCTTTATCATTATATAATGACTGTCTTTGTCTTTTTTTAACATTGTTAATTTTATCTGATGTGAGACTAGCTATCCCTGCTCATTCCTTTGGTTTCCATTCATGTGGAATGTTTTTTCCATTCCCTTGGAAGGCTATATATTTTGGGTTCCCTAAAATCCAAGCACTTTCACACCTCTCATGCTATAGGTGGTACCTACTCTACCCCTGCACCCTGTCCTCTAGGTCTGTCTCCTGTAGCATTTACCTGGAGGCACTTTCCTTAAAACAGTTGCAGGACTATTCCACAGGCCCTGGAAGTTCTGGCCAGTGCCCTGCGATCTGATTCAGATTCTTCCAAGAGAAATGCCTCTTATTGGACACAAAGAGGTGGGGAGTGATCTGATTCAATCCATACTAGTTTAATGTTAGTGAAGTAATACTACAATCCCTCTTTTGGAACTGTTTGCTTTGATTTTAATGGAGAATTATGTGAGGAATTGGCTAACCCAAAACAATGAGCAGCAATGGAGAAATTTCAGGCATACCTGAGGTAGACATTTGAGGACAAATCTAACCACCCTACACTAGAGACAGAGGGCCCTGGCAGGAAATATAAATGATTGCAGCTTGTGAGAATAAGAAAACCACTAGCTCAAGTACAGTAATAACTAGCAACTGGCATTTGGCCTTAGCATTAAAGATGGAGAGTGGAAGAGACTCAGGCACATCTAGCATCATTGACACCAAATATATTAGGTCAGCTTTCAACAAGAGGATGAAGCTATAAAAAAGTTACAGCCTCTACGCAGTGTCAGAATATTGTCACCATGCAGAATAGGGGCCCAGCGTTAATAGATCTTTTGCATATTCAAGAGAAACAAGTTATAAATATGAATTTTTATGCAAAAATTCACCACTCTTCAATGTTAGCAACTAACTCATTAAGAAAGCAAGATCAAACAACCACCACCACCAAACAGTGTGCGGGCTATTAATTGCGAGAAGTGTGAGATTGTTCTCAGTCCCAAGCCACCTGTGAGTGACATTGTTTGCCCTCTCTGGCCATCACTGCATCTTTCCTCTTCTCTCACTTCCTTCCTACACATTAGTTAAAATCTGGCATTCCTAATTCTGATTTTTGAAATCAGCATGAAAATTTTCAGGGTGATGAGCACAGACACATTTTCAATGAAACGAATTCTGGCTAGCCTAAGAAAGCCTTCTCTTTCAGCCATGAACAGCTGTTACTCTCACCTTTAGTGTACAATATAGCTAGTGACTCTCCATGTCACTGTTTTAAAAAGTTGAACTATTACAGAGGGAAAATATTGATGAAATTGTAAAAGTCAGGCTTTATCAAAGCACACAATTTTCCACCATAGACTCTAATGTCTTTGAAGTTTAAAACACCTGAAAAAAAATCTGGGAGCGTGAATACATCTTTTAAATTATAGCCTTTATCAGCATTCAAGGTGTCTCTCACTTCAGCCTTCCTCAGGTTTTTACCTTGAAACTTAGCAACTTTTTCTTTCTTACGGCAACTTCCTCCTCCAAGCTGAAATGGGTTCAATAACTTGGTCCAACAGAACCTTTAGAATGTCGATCTTACACCTCAAACAAATCTTTTTAAAAAAGATGAATTCCCCACTCCATTGGGTATCTGATGACAAGGTGTTCAGCCCTCTAGGTTTTATTTAGAGAACCACAAAGAAATGTGGTCAGCCCGAAAAGTCCTAAAATCAGTCCACACATGTATAACTAAAAGCATGCAATGCTCTTTTGGGACCTCACCAGGGCCCTGGTACTGTTTGAATAAGAGGCTAGTCAGCCCCGTGGCATGCAGAATGGGTGATGGAAGTTGAGGAAAACAAACTGGACAACAGTAATGACTTGACTTCTTCCCACTTCCTCCTCAGAATCCCCACCAGAGAGCAGAACTTTGTAGGGACTGGGTCATTAAATACACTAAATTTATGGAGACAAAATAAATAGTTTGGGGGCAAAAATCAAATTACTGCAGATTAGGGCTTGTGAAGGGGGTCAAACAAGTAAGCATTTATTGACTGACTTGAGCGAGGTTTCATTTCTCCCCTTCAGAAGATGAATTTTGGCTCAATGCAAACACCTGTTGCTGTTTGGGTGTGTTTCTCTGTCCTTGGAACCACTGGTTAGTTAACAGAATTCAGCTCTTGTGAAGAGCTGCCCTACTTTAAAATACTTGATTCTTTCAATGCATTTTTTTGTGGCAGAAATTGGTTTCTAGGTACAGGAGCCATCAAATCTCGTGAGCTGGTGTTGATTCCTTCTGGACTCTCTCTTTGCAGCCTTCCTCATGGGCACAGAGGAAGTTCGGGTCTACGCCCCAATTGCATAGGGGCAGATAAACACCTGACTACCCACAGACCCAGGACAAAGCATTGGAAGGGAGTGAAGGCTTTTCAATTCAATTTAACAAAACATTATTCAGAGAGTCCAATCTTGAAGTTGATAGCTCAGAAAACAGACAACGCATCATCGTATACTAAATTTGGTGGCTAATTAGAGTGAATAGACAGCCTGATTTACCTGGAACTGTTCTGGTTTATACCATTTGCCCCAATATACTTATTATTTGAAAAAAAAACAGTCCCTGTTTGGGCAATAAATGATATGTTCACCAGATATGAGGAGAAGAGAGAGGGAATCCCAATTTTTTCTTGGCTGTGACTATCTCCCCTACCACGGTACCATAGCAACACTGTTGGTGGCTTCGAGAAGGGTCTCCAATGCCCTTTAGATGTGGTTTCAGAATCCCTGCCATTACTGTCCCTGAAAGCACAGAATAGCATTGCTCCACAGGTGTAAATGTCTTCCCCATTTCCCTGCAGACACAAGAGTAACGTTGTCAGATTCAGTAAACACAAACACATAATGCACAGTTAAATTTGAATTTCAGGTAAACAACAAATAATGTTTCCAGTATAAGAGGTTCAATTCACAGAGCAGAGTGAGCGGCATGTAGTGGCTGTGCTCTGGGACACCCTGTCCCGCCGTGGGCTGCCCTTCAGCAAACATCCCTTCCCCAAACCTGCTGATGGGGCTGGATGCGAGGGCCTGGACATCAGAGGAGCCTTAGGGAGCTCCTGCCATCTCTACCTCTTCTTCCCAGAGTCAAAACATTTTATTTTCCTCAGGGAAGAAGAAGAGTTGCACAGTGAGGCCTGCTCCTGGAGAATGGTAAAGTGACACAGTGATTTTCTGGGAACAAGGAGAAATACAACCCTTTGGAGGAATGAGCAACTTCTTGGAGGGTTCAGTTCTCTGCCTGGAACTCTCAGCCCTTTGCCCTTGCAATTCTTCCCTCCAACACTAGAGAAGGGGAATGTAGAAACCCTGGGAGGATGAACTGGAGCCATATCCTTTCTCCCCAGTGGGATTTGGAGACGTTGCAGGCCGCTTCCAGTCTGCATCCTCCCAGGCCCCCAGACACTGTGGTGCACAGTGAGTGGCCCCAGCCTGTGGCTGTGCATTAAAACCTGCCAAGGTCAGCTTTAAATGGTGCCAGTATCTACCTGAAGGGAAGAGTCCTGAGTACAGGAGGTACCAGGGTGAACACACATGGAAACACACATGTGCACACACTCATAAAACACATTTCACACCTTGGGCAAAATATAGGAGGAGGATACATGAAAGAAGGAAAGAGAAGAAGAAAGGGAGGAAAGGAGAAAGGGAAGGAAGGAAGGAAGGAAAAAGGAAGGGAAGAAGGAAGGAGGCAGTGTGGATGAGAACCAATGTAGCTTCAATTTAGCTGTTTTTCCACTCAAGCCTTCTGTGATGTATTAATGTTTTTTATCTACTTAAATTGTCTTTCTCTGAAACCAAATTCTGAGTGAGCAAATCATTTTATTTCAATAAGATGCCTATTCAAAGTTTAAAAGGTGGAACTGAGAAGGTTGGGATTATTCCTTGTCTTGGGCTCCTGATGCCAGATGGTCTTGCAGTTCTCTGTCTTGTTGAGCACAGGACAGGGGCCCAGAGAGGAGCCTGGACAGCATTGTGCTGACTCCAGAGTGACTCCAGAGCCACTTCAGGTGGCTCTTTTCAAACTGCAGGAACCCACCTTTTCAGGGATTTCTCATCCAGTTACATTGCAAGGAGAAGAGACAAAGCATGACTTTCTGCAGCTCACAAACAGACCCACCAGGCAACATAAAGCTGGCATGGTGGTGGTGGATGCAGGTACTTCCAGAAGCAGTAGAGTAGACCCAGAGGTTCTGTACTGAATTTGACGCACATCTACCCAGCCCCAGAAAGGACCACCCTTTGGCAGGGAAAAGCACTGCCAGGAGAGGACGAGGAATTGGAAAGAGTGAGAGCTGGGGGATCATGAGGCGAGTTGCTTTCAAATATGGCTGTGAACTGAGCAGAATCTGAGGTCCCACACACCTGGACACACCTGTTGTGTTTCAAAGTGCAAAGGGACATCTTAGACTTGGTAGTTTACCCCCATGTCACTAATTTTTATTCTTTTCACCAAAGTGATTTATTAAATATATTACTTGGTGGAATTGAGTTATTACTGCTTTATAAGACTTTTTAGATAAGAAACCCACAAATCAGAGAAAATCCTACCAGACCTTGTGCTGGAATTTCTGCTTCACAAAGTTAAGTCATCTGATTTAGAAACCAGAAATAGGACCTGCCACGGGCAAAATTATGAAGCAAATAAAATTTGCTTTCCAAGTCATCAGCCCAGCCTTTTCCACTGATTTCCTTACCATTCTGACACCCAAGAATTCCAGCCTTATCACAGACTCCGGCACAAGTGTTTGAGGCCATTGCGGGGTTCCCTCCAGGCTTTGAACTTGGAGGGGGTGTAAGCCCTATTTGTAATAACAGAGCAGCAGTTTTGCTGCTCTATGGAGAAGGTGGTGGAAGAAACTGGGGGCAAGGAGGTCCATAGCCTTGAGAAATCATGACTCAGAGTGTGTATGCATTCCATCAACAGCTGAGAACCCAGGCTGAAGGCAAACTAGCTTGAAACTGGAAACTTCAGTTGGAAATGAAGGGCAGATTCCTTGCTTGACTCTTGAGTTCAGTCTCTCAGTGGTCCAGGGAACCTCAAGGTTTATTTCAGATTCTTAGTTTCTGCCTCTGTGACATGGAGCTGGTTACTACCAAGAGACAAAGAGCATTACCAGTGGGAAGTGCTCACTCTGTTCTTCGCAACTCCAAAGCAGCACCATGTGGGGAGCAAGGTGGGTAGATGGGTAAGGGCACAGAGTAACAGGGGAGTTTCTCTCTAGCACCTGTGCCTCCTGCTTACAACTCCACAGTCTAAAGTGGCCTAAGGGAAAGTGACCCAGGGATGGACTGTCCCCAGAATGGCTACATCTCGTCAGACAGGACTCAAGTTGCAAACACATCCGGCCCAGATGCTACTCTTGGGCCTCCTCCTTTCTGCCCTGTGCTGGCCAGAGACTTTGGCCAGTGTTCATGGTGGTTGAAAGCCAGCTTACAACCCTTGATTCCACAGGTCCCCTCTGCACAACCAGACACTTTTAATAAACTTCCAGCCATTTTCAGGGCCTAGCCCCTCCCAATCCAACACTCCAAGCTGGCTGTCCTACAATCCACACTGCTAGCCTAGAATTGTTCTCCTTTTGGCGCTGCTAAGGGGAGAGGTGTTGAAAGGAGGCTGGAGCAGATAGGAATGGGATTCCATTCATTTGTAAATGCCTGAATAGCATTTCTTTTTAATGCAACATGAGAGTTTCAGCACGTTGAAAGTTTTTCATACCCTGAGTATAAAGCCCCTTTTTATTAAAGGTGCACACATCTCCCTCATAGCTGGGGAAGTTTTGGCTGTGAGGCTGGTTGCTCTGTGAGAATGCCGTCCTGGGCACTGTTTAGGTCTGTTAGTAACTGGCGTAGCACTTGCCAGTTTCCCTCTCTGGATAATGACAGAGATGCTAACACAATAGCAAAGCTGTTAATCCCAAACATGTTACTAATAAGGCAAGCTGCCTCGCTGGATGTTGTAGAGAGGAAGGGGAGACGTATGTGGAGATGCTAATACGCAAGCTCGCACTTTCTCTCAGACCCACGGATTTGTGGATAATGAGGTATATCCTGCTTTTCTCAAAATGTCACCACACTTTATCAACTCAGAGCTCCTTCACTAATCACATGCCATCAACTGATGTTTGGTATTTGAGAGGCAGCGAAGGTGAACAGCAAATGCGGATGAATTTGCTCCATGGATGACACCAGAAAGATTCTTGCTGGATTCCACTTTCTTCGTCATTTTTGATATGCTTCCCTGTGGGCTTTATGGCCCCTCCAGATACATGGTAGACTTCATAGCTATTTATTTGTGAAAAGAAAATCAATAAATGTGTGAATGATAGCAAATTCACCTCAATCCGGGCTATCGTTTCAGGAAAGAGCAAAATCAGGGAGGCTGGATAGTATAAGATTTGGGTGGAATATAGTTTGGAAGCCTGGTGGGACCCAGTTCAAGAACTCTGAGCAAGGGGAAGAAAAGACACAAATCATGGAAACGGATTTTTTTTCCTTCCCCATAGAACAGGTGCAGGCAGCTGTGGAGAAAGCACACAGATTCCAGCTTTGATTTGGAAATAGGAATTGCACTGTGGACAATTGATTAAATTTTTGTGCAGCCTCAGTCCTACCTAGGAATCCTTGTTAGCAATCCTGAACATGCTTGTATGCTGAAATGTGGTAGTGTTCACCTGATAGGTTTAGTAATGAAACAGGGGTAGCTGCTGACCAACTGATACATCTTGCTTGACATGTCAGATAGTTCTGGAAAGCCCTAAGTAATTCCTCAAGTTAGCTGTAAATCAGAATAACATCAGAATAATATTGTGGCCTGAGCTTCACCTCTGGAGATTAAGTTTCAATCAGTTTAATGTGGGCTCCTGAGAACTATATTTTCCAAAGCCTTCTAGATAATTCTGGTGCTCAACCACATTTGAGAGGAATTTCTGTGTTTTCCAGACTTTGTTATTTCACAGATGAGTTAGTTGGTGCTTTCTTTTTCTTAAAATAGAGCTTGACTTGGGGTTGTCAACATTTTACTTTGCCAATTAAGGATGAAGGAACTATCACTCTCTGTCTGAGTCCGCTTGAGCTGCTATAATAGGAATACCATAAACTAGGTAGCTTACAAATATCAGAAACTTATTTCTCGAAGGTTTAGAGTCTGGGAAGTCCAAGATCAAGGCACTGGCAGATTTGGTGTCTGGTGAGGGCCCATTCCTCATAGTTGGTGACTTCCAGCTGTGTCCTCATATGGTAGAAGGGCAAAAGAGCTCCCTTGAGACTCTTTTATAGAGGAACTAATCCCATTCATGAAGGCTTTGACCTCATGAGCTAATCACCTCCCAAACGCCCCACTTCTTAATATTGTCTCATTGGGGATTAGATTTCAACATATCAGTTTTGGAGGGGACACAAACATTCAGACATGCCTCCTGCTATAAACATTATTTAAGAAAAGGCAGATTAACACCAAGGAAAGAACTGGAAGGACATACCTTTAAATGCATTTAGCTTTATAAAAATTCACCATGCTGCCACCGTAACCATGTTCATAGCGGCATTATTCACCATAGCCAGAAGGTGGAAACAGCCCATTAAAATGAATGGATGAGCAAAATGTGGTATCTACACACAGTGCCATACTATTCCTCCTCGGAAAGGAAGGAAATTCTGAGACATGATACGACGTGGATGAACCTTGAAGACATTTATGCTAAGTGAAATAAGCCTATTACAAAAGTCTAACTACTATATGATTTCACTTGTATGAGGTTCCTAAAGTAGTTAAATTCATAGAGAAAGTAGAATAGTGGCTTCCAGGGACCAAGGGGAGGGGACAATGAGGAGTTAATGGGCACAGTGTTTCAGGATAGGATGATGAAAAAGTTCTGGAGACAGATAGTAGTGATGGTCATACGAAAATGTGCGTATACTTAATGTCAATGAACTGAACACTTAAAAATGATAAATTTCATGTTATGGGTATTTTGCTCCAATAAAAAATTGCAACATTCCTTTTATTTCCTCATTTTGTTGTGCAGATTGGCATTTGAAAGCCACTGTTCAGGATGAAGTCATCTCCCATGGCTTACAGAGAGGAAGCAAAGCCTGTAGGGACAGCCCAGGTGGCCAAGTCCACTTACCCAGAAGCTTCACAGTCAGAAAGCCTCTGAACTGCCCCAGAAAAGTTGTAACAGCCCAACACAGGCTGGGGGATGGAGAAGCACGACCATATTATTAAAAACATCAGCCATGCCCCTGGAGAAACTACACAATCCTTTTAAACAAAGACATACCCCAGGCCAGTGTCAATTTGTACTTTAAAGTGCTCGTTATTTTTTATGAGCATTAGATGTCCAGAGGATGTTGCACCCAAAAAAGTTTTCGAGCCATGGGTTGACCCTAAAATTTGTCTAAGTGGGCAAAAATTATGGATGGCACCTGGTTTTTTCTTCACAAGGCGATAGAGCAAAGTAGTAAAAAACTGCATAAAGATAAGCAAAGCAATTTGGTACCCATAGGAAACCATTTACAGACAAGATGTTCTCTGGGACAAAGATAATTGTTGGTGAAATTATAGGATTGCACAAAGAATACTACTACTCTACTATAGTAGTTGCTTCTTATTTGTATATAACATGCATATGTATGTATATATATACATATACACTTATTAAATGGAGGTTTGTGATGACCAGTTAGTAAGTTTCAAAAATTCAGATCAATCTGTTCTTAGCAATACAGATGGTGACAGCCTATTAGGCAAGCCATATATCTGGAGTTTATAATCTTGGAATTATCGCACTACATCAAGAATCTCCATGGGTGATAATAGAGCACTAAAATAGCTAGCAGGGCATTGATGTTTCTCACTCTCCACATTTGTTTAATTCCTTTGCCAGACACACTTACTTAACTTGTCTTGGTAGATTTTTGTAATGAGTCTTTCAAATGGAAAAATTGTATTCAAGCATTCCAGTTTTATCAAGTAGCAAAAACATCCAGGCTGTAGGCCAGAATTTGCCTGTTTGTTACTGCAGTCCATATCCAGTTATCTCAGGGCTGAGGAATAATAACAACTTTCCAAAACGTTATTGGATCCATAATCCTGGCAGTAGGTTAATTCACTTAACCACCTCTATTAAAGCAATAATTATTGGCATATAATCTTAGGACTCACGCATAGTGATAATCAATTCCAATTGAAATAGCCTTTTTAGTTCAATAAGTGTTTAAGTACCTACTATGTGTAGTGCTATGTCATTTCTTACCTTTGTCCAGCACTTCAGAATTGTAAAAGTCATGTTCATTGTATCATTTGATTCTAACAGAACTCGGTGATGAGGATAAGTAGGTGAACACTCAAGGAAATGGATGCATGGAGAGATTAAATGCCTTGCTCAAGATGTTGAAGACAGTAAGTGATGTAGTCACAAAAAACCCAGGTTTTCTCAAGCCCCTTTCAGTCTCCTCTGTGCTGCCTCACGCTCCCCCTCCTCATGGGCACCACTCACTGTTAAAGTCTACCTTACATTGCCCTTTAGTAATTCTCTGAATAATTTTCTATGCCAATACATTTCTCCTCTCTCTCTCTCTCTCTCTCTCTCTCTCTGGAATGTTTCACAATCTCACTGAGCAACATGCCATGTGATTCAGACGGTCTTATCTTCGTAAGTTCTCCTAACTTGGCTACCAGTATTTGCTTTCCACATTACTAATGATTTCTTTCCATATCACTAATGATAGCTTTGCATGCCTCTTTCTTCCAGGAACAGAAATGAAAAGGCAATGGAGAACCAAGGCAAGCAGTGTGTTGTGCAGAGAAGTCCAAGAGTCAAGAAACCTGAGTTCTTGCCTTGGTTCTGCCATTGCTTAGATGTGAAATGCTGGAGAAGGCATTATGCTGTCACATATCTTAGTTTCCTACTCAACAAGAATTGTAATGCCTTTTCTGACCTCCTCAGAGGGTTGAAGTAAGCAACAAATATGTGAAGGGTTTGAAAATACTTAAACTCTATATTAATGTAAATATTGCCAAGTCTTTTTTAAATTCCTGCCAGCATTAAATGTGCATGTATGTCGGGAGAGGGGTGGGTAAAGAAACTTCCCAATGACTGTTCTGGGTCAAACAGATTTGAATTATATTTCTATGTGTCTGTGAACATACACATTATAATTCTGTGGCTGTGGGATGGAGAGTGTAGGTGGGAATGAAGAATGATATAGAATGTTACCTTTCATTTCAGGGACCAGATGCCTTTGTAATGTATACCAAGACTCAATTCTCTAAGTGCTACTATTTAGCCGGTTTTGTATATTCTGAGCACCAGAATCAGATAGGATTTCTCCATTTCTGGTATCTGCAGAAAAACAGAATTATCTAGATTAATATTTGCTATGGTTTGAATGTCCCCTCCAAAACTCATGCTGAAATTTAATTGTCATTGATATGGTATTAAGAGGTATCATTAAGAGGTGATTAGGCCATGAGGTCTCTGCCCTCACGAATGGATTAATGCTGCTATCATGGGAGTGGGTTAGTTATTGTGGGAACGGCTCCTGATAAAAAGATGAGTTTGGCCCAGTTCCTCTCTCTGTCTGGCATGCTTGCCCTTCCTTCTTCTGCCATGTGCTGATACAGCAAGAAGGAATCCCCCAGGTGCCAAGGCCATGCTCTTGGACTTCCCAGTCTCTACTGAACCATGAACCAAATAAACTTCTGTTCATTATAAATTACCCAATCTCAGGCATAGTCTGTTACAGAATCAGAAAATGGACTAAGATAATAGTTTAACATGGGACTCAGTAAAGATAAAAGTAAAATCATCTCTCATGACATACCTATCAGAATGACCAAAATCTGGAACATTGACAACATCAAATGCTGACGAGAATGTGGAGCAATGGGAGGTCTCATTCATCGCTGGTAGGAATGCAAAATGGTACAGCCACTCTGGATGGCAGTTTGACGGTTTCTTACAAAACTAAATGTACCCTTACCAGACAATCTAGTACTCAAACTCCTTGGTATTTATTCAAAGAAGTTAAAAACTTATGTCCCCACAAAAACCTGCACATGGATGTTTATAGCAACTTTATGTATAATTACAAAACCTTGAGAACAACCAAGATGTCGTTCAGTAGATAAATTGGATAAACTGGTATATCCAGACAACAGATTCACTATTGAAAAAATTATTTTTCAAGTCATGAAAAGACCTGGAGAAACCTTAAGTGCACGTTAATAAGTGAAAGAAGCCAATCTGAAAAGGCTGCATACTGTGTGATTCTAACGGTCTGATCTTCCGGAAAAGGCAAAAGTGCAGACAGTAAAAAGATCAGTGACTGCAAGGGGCTTGAGACGGGGAAGAGATGAAGAGGTGGAGCTCAGAAAACTCTTAAGGTAGTGAAAATACTCTGTATGATGCTATAATGATGGAAACATGTCATTATACCTTTGTCCAAACCCATAGAACAAACAACACCAAGGTGAACTATGGACTTCCGTGAGCAGGTTCATCAGTTGTAACAAAGGCACCACTCTGCCAGAGGATGTGGATAATGGGGAAGGTTATGCGTGTGTGAAGACGGGGGTATATGGGAAATCGCTGTGACTTTGCCTCCACTTTGCCGCAAACCTTAAACTACTCTAAAAAACTAAGATCTTAAAAAATAAAATAAAGTCATCTGAGAATGATTAAATAATACCAAGTGATGAGAACATTACATAAATATTTATATGGAATGTACTAAAAAGAATCATAAATCTAATCACCACTTCCAACTCATTAAAGATCTGGTGACAACTTTCAAGGAATGTGACTAAAGAAATTGTCTTTTATCCTCTTCTCTGTGGCTCATATCTTGTTGTTTCAAGACTTCTGCATTGAGATGGCTAATTTTTCCTACAAGTCTCTTACTAATCAGAGGAAAAATAATGGTCCATCTTACACTGGCCACTTTTTAAGAACAAAAACTTTTCTAATTTACACCTAGGAAAAATTGTACTTCCTTCCAGTGCACTCTGCAAATGATTAGTGAAAGCTTGACTACTTGTTAATAAAAACGGTGGCATAATACTTTAGCTCTGTCTCTCAAACCCTAGCTTTTAAAATCTGTCTTCTTTCTACCTTATTCAGTGTCCTGTCTGATATACCATATCAGACAGGGAGCATTTTAAGTCTTTTTTCATGGAAAGAGTTTTTGATGCTTGCAGTATCTGCTGAAAAAGATCACCCACTGCATTACACCATATCACCCCCTATGTAACTCCTTAAACTCACCTCTGGCACCTGTTGCTCAGAAGTATGTGGGGACATATTGATTTAATCACCTTGTGTGCAATATTGCAAAGGTTCTGCTCTTTCTCTCAGGATAAATCTGTACCGCAAGAAGAAAGTCCTTTCAGGGCTGGAGTTTCTGTAGGTTAAGAATCACATGAAATATTGGCCAAGGTGTTTCCTCTCTAATCTCCTCCCTTCTTTTCATAGCTTAGTTTGGAAAATGTACTCTCTCTGCCCCAGGGCTCCAAAATGATGAGATTTGTTTCTAGTATTTGGATTATGAACAGGTTAATCATCTGCAACTTATTGCACTTGTCTTAGTGAATGTCCTTAGGTAATTGAAGTGCTGCTTTTTCTTTGTTCATTGGACCATGACAGAGGAATTGTTCAATAACTCATCCTTTCTGGTCACTTCCAAACTAAGAAGTCTCTCAGGAAGAAAAATTTCTAAATAATGTCTCCTTTAAAAAAATTTTTTTTTAAATTGTCTTATTTGACTCCTGTGTCTGGTACCAAGAAATTCCAGGAAAGGCAGCCATGGGCAGGTCTGTTTGTGTCTAATTTGTCTCTTCAAGAACAGAATGGCCTACAGCATGATGGGTAAGGCCCAGACTCCACTGGGTATGTCCTTCCTGAAGATGGCTCATAGTTACTCTCTTAGGGAGTTAGGGTCAGAATATAAAAAATCTGATATATAACTTTTCTGTGATATCCTTCCTTAGGATCCTTGTATTTTTGGAGGTAAATGGTCCAGGCTTAGGAAAACAGAACACAACCTAGAATGGGCACCAACAGGATTGTGAGTAAGTAAATGGTCCCTGGATGAACTGTTATGCAGCCATGCAGAAAGTTGATAACGCTTTGTCGTGACTGTCTGGATCTGTGGGTCTCTGAGATTGTGGAACCATGAGTAGAACTCTGCCACAGGGACTTTCATGTGTCATTTCTTCCCATTATATCAGATCCTGATCTATGATCTGATAGATTCAAGTGATTTTAAGAATCCTGTGTCAGTCTGCATTTATGAGAAACAGAACAAGAATTTGCAAAAGATGTTCTGCTGGAAGAAAAAGAGGTTGGTGCTCCAGATATACTATAGATAGAGTGACCATATGTGCTGTTTTTCATGGATGCTTGAGGTTTGCAAATGTTGCCTTGACTCAATAGTGCTTTCCCTATCATCCCAGTTTGGTAGAGGATGTTATGGTAACACTAGCTATATGATGTTTAGATATTACTCTCCCAAAGGAATGGGTTCACTGACTTTGCATAGGGTTAGCCTGGCAAAGCATGTGTTCATGCAAGAAGAGCCATAAGAGAAGCCCTCTATTAGGAAACAATGGGTACAAAATCTAGAAGAGAGACAATGCTTATGCAACACCCCAGTGAATGAAGCGCTAAGGGAATAGGTGCCAAGCATTTCTGAGACAAATTTTCTCAACTCACATTTCTCTTCATTTTACAAAATAACATGGAGCCAGGAATCCACATTCAAAGGATCAAAGGAATAGCTAGAGAGCCATTATCTACCTGTTATCTGTAGATAAAGAACAATACACAATTGTGAAAGTAACTGGGAAGGATTGGGAACATTGCAGATGTGTGGAACAAGGAATTCCATGGCTTGTTAAAGCCATACGCCCAACGCCATAAGTGTCATACTCATGCTATTTTTAGCCAAATAAATAAAAGAGATGCCATTTGGTGCCATGTTCAATCCCCTATCTCCCACCCCACTGCCACCCAGAATTCCCATCAATGCACAGATACAGATAAGGTCTTAAAACAGAACTTTTCTCTTCACCAAGTTGTGAAGAGAACTGTCTGTCAGATGACTGACATCAGCTGAGAGATTTTCTTACTTTACAGTATACTTAATGTCAACATTTTACACATTTTTATCATAGAGACACAATTCTCCATTTTATTAGTTATTAAACTGACTTTAGTAAATAGCAGGTTATCAGTATTAACATAAAAAGAATCTAACTTTGATTTCAAAATAAAATACGATTTTTTTTTATAAGAACTGACTCTGGAAAAAAAAATCAGGAAAGGGAGAGGTGAATGACCTATAGCAGGAAATTAAAATTGGATATAATGATGTTTAAAAAAAAGGTTTTATTAACTTTAGATTAAACAGACATGAGGTATTCAATTAAAATGATTTCTGAGGTTTTAAAACTATCATGTCCTGTGATTAATATAGTAAATGTATGTTTGATTGAAATATTAAGCAGAAGGGAAATAAATAACAGAGTTTTAAAAATATATATTCTCATTAGTAATGCAAGGCTGAAGTAAAAAGTCCAGTAAAAATATGGCTTGCTTCTAGGAGATGAATAATATTATTTACGGAACTCTTTGGAACAAGTCAGGATGTTCTCATTTGCATGTACAGCCTGATTGGTGAATTATGCCCCAGGATTCCAAATTATTGTTCTCTAAACTTGAGCCCAGAAATATACCTTGTGGTGCAATCTCCTTTCTTCTGCCTGTTTCTCTCACTCTCTTTGCCGTGCGGTGTGGAATTGGGTTGCAGGTGGGACATTGGGATGGAGTAAAGACAGCATGTCCATCATTTTAAAGCAGCCAAATGAAAAGCAAAATATTTGGTCAAACTGAGTATTTGGTATCATGGAAGGTTAAAAAAATCTTGCCCCATTGAATTTAATCCACCAATCTATTGAGGTTTTTCTTTGAAATCTAAATTGGTTCCTATTTAAATGAAGACAACAACTAATGTGGGTAAGTATTAGGAAAGAAGGCAGAAGCAGTCACCAAATTTTAGCTGTAAAATTCCCTGCCACTATGAACAGGTCACAAAATCTCTGCATGATATGCAAATACACCTATGATTTTAAATATTCTTCCCTGACAGTAAGCGGCTATTTGAATCTGGACAAGTCCATGTGATCCCTTCAATCTTTGGTGACCTGATCCACAGAAGAAAGACGTTTATTCACTTTTCATTCCACCAATGTTTTCTGAGCACTCACTATAGGTCAGGAAAGGCCCTAGGAATTCAGTGGTGAGCAAAAAATAGACACAGTTCTGTCTTCATGGAGGACAGCCCTGTCCTCTAGAGGGGCATGTGGATTACTCTGAAATAATCACACAAACACATGCAAAACTTATAGCACATACATGTGATACTGCACCAAGGAGCATGTGCTGTGAGAGTCTATAATGAAGGAGTGACGTAGGGAGGTCAGGAAAAGGTGTTGAGGGGAGGTCTAAAGGCCCTACTAGGTGACATGGAGGTGGGGGGAACACTTGCAAAAGAGGAAATAGCACATGCAAAGGCCCAGTGGTAGGAAGAAGTAAGACAAATATGAGGGACTGTAAACAAGTCAGTGTGGCTGGAGCCCAGAGAGCAAAGCTGAATAGAATGGAGATGAGGCTGGAAAGGTCAAGTAGGGATCAGACCATGCCCAGGTTGGAGGATCACATCTTGGCTTCTTCTAAGAACCATTGGAAAGTAATTAAAGGGTTTTAAACAAAGGGATGACATGATCAGAATTGGAAAAGTCACTGTGCCACACAAATCCCCCCTTCAAAAATGAAAACTGTGGCTGGGCATGGTGGCTCACACTTATAATCCTAGCACTTTGGGAGGCCAAGGTGGGAGGATCACTTGAGGCCAGGAGTTTGGAATCAGCCTGGGCAACATAGTGAGACCTTATCTCTACAAAAAAAAAAAAAAAAAAAATTAAATTACCTGGGTGTGGTGGCACATCTATACTCCCAGCTACTCAGGAGGCTGAGGCAGTAAGATCACTTGAGCCCAGGAGTTTGAGGTTGCTGTGAGCTATGATGGTGCCATGGCACTCTAGCCTGAAGGAAGGAAAGAAAGAAAGAAAGAAAGAAAGAAAGAAAGAAAGAAAGAAAG
>CAUYRT010100025.1:0-24280 GCA_963574885.1 Lepilemur ruficaudatus | reverse complement strand
AGTAGATTTTTAAATGTAACAAGATAAGTCAACTTGAGTGGTAATATATTTTGGGAAATCAGCTCACTATAAATTGTGACTGTAAACATTATACTGTAAATGCTTTGTAGTTTTCCCCCAATAAAAAAGGAAAAAAAAAACTGTATACATTTAAGCCATCTTTAATTTCAAATTAAATGTATATATTCAAATATGAATTTGCACACTTCCTTTTTTAATATCTAATGTAAGTAAATGTATATGAAAATGTAAAGGTAAAATCTTCTCACTTTGCCATCTCTCAACTTTAGAAATATTTAATTATTATAATATGGTATTCAGAAAATACACGGACTCATTACAAGAGTCAAGACCTTGGTAAAATGATGCATTATTGAATTTTTATTAGATTTAAGAAATAATCAGAGAACAATTTGGTATATTACATACCAGTCTAAGTCCTTTCTCTTTGACTATTCAATTATGGTACATACACTCCTAAACTTTTTGAGCCCACCATTTTCACTGAGTTTCATTTTGAACAGATGCATTTAAGCACACATACATACACATACACATGCAAACACACAAACTGAAAAGCAAATAGTGTCTCTATAACTAATTGGCTATGTCAGCTATATTTTTCAAGTTGAAAAAATGAAGTAGATAGCATGATCTCTCAGGCTCCAATGATTTAAAATATACGTTTTAGATCAGTATATGTTTACTTGCTGCAACTCAAATATTATATCACAAAAAAGAAAGTACTAGCCTTTCCCTAGAGAGGAAAGTTCTGGATTTCATCAATTATATCACATGTATTCCATTGAGGAATAAATTATTGTTTTTAAGAAAAGGAAGCATTTAAAATTAACATTTTACATATTCACTCGCTGTGTCCATTTTTCATGAACAGAAGTGTTATTATAAATTTTTTTAGAGAAAATACCTTGTATCTTACATCATCAATGGAATTATTTTACTGCTAAGGTACTAACAGGTGTATAAATTATTGTCTATGTATTTACTTGTCAATATAGCATCTTAGATGCCACCGAACAGGGATGTAAAATCTCTCTGTGAAATTGGGAAATTCAGTCCAGCTTTATACCTTTCAATCTTTGAAGTCTTTGATTTACTCTTTAAAATGCAAGGACTCATATAATTTTTTCAGTGGTTCTTTTTAGTTCTGACAGTCTATAACATGTATGTATGCAAGGAAAAGTATAAATTTGCTTAAATTGTACATATTTATCTAAATGCAATATAATAACATACACATTATTTTAAATTAACAGGGGAAAAAAGAAAGGCCAACAACATCAAGTACT
The DNA here is from genome assembly GCA_963574885.1 of Lepilemur ruficaudatus. Taxonomy (NCBI): domain Eukaryota; kingdom Metazoa; phylum Chordata; class Mammalia; order Primates; family Lepilemuridae; genus Lepilemur; species Lepilemur ruficaudatus. The sequence continues at coordinate 22,970 of CAUYRT010100025.1, read as the reverse complement.
CCCTTTTATTTTTATCTTCTCACAGCCTTCTAGTATTGACTAGAGTAATAAAATCCAAAAGCACTTATCCATGTGAAGTTCTCCCAGTGACAGGAGTAAAGGGTAGTTTAGAAGAACTTTTGGCCACCCCCTTTCTTCCATATTCTCCATCCTCCTCCTCCTCCTCCAAAGACACTCCAAACAAACATTCAATCCACATGACAAGCATCCATGCGGTGCTAACATTTCTTCAGGACAATTCCCTTTGCCCTCTTGCAAACAACATGGCTATACCTAACTCCTATATGTCTTTACAAACTGCCACAGTATAATCTGATGATTTGCTAAATGCTATTATCCAGTAATATAGCTTTGTACATAAGATTTTGAACTGGGAAGATCTCAAATTGCTAGGCCAATTTCTTTACTTGACAGAGGAGAAAAGCCAGGTACAGAGAGTCCAAGTTACCTCCCTAGGGTCACACTGCCAACTGTAAGCATAAGAAGGAAATACAAAACCCTTGTCTCCACAGTCACATTAAATGTTCATCTAGTGGACAATGTTCATTTTTGACTCTTTATTCATTTTTCTTCACTCAGTACATTTTAAGAGTTTGAAAACCTCATGGCAAGTACAGTTAATTTCTATATTTGATTGTACCAGTGGAAATTTACTTATTCTTTAGTGATATCAAATTGCTTTTCAAAAACCCAATAAAAACCCAGTGAACTGATGGTAGTTGTAAAGAAATTACACTTACATCTATACGATGAATAAAATCAAATGGCATTCAAATGGGTACGAAATCCTATTCATCTAATTTTCACTTTAATTTTTAAATTACCATTATTGAATATTCATCATATCATTTGCATTGTTAATGTTTATTAAATTCAAGATAGGTGTAAGTCCAAAAAGATATTACTGGTATTAAAATATTTCCTCCAAACAACAGAGGAACCTTGCAATAAAGTTATTTGTTGTATTAATGGTGAGATAGCTATAGATAGATGATTGATAGATGTTGACGGATATATTTAATTACACAATTTTGAAAATCACATTTTTCAGAAATTTCTAAAAAAACAGACATTAGAAAGTAAATTTCCAAGGTGTAGCATGCATTTCAGGTCACCTGTTCTCAAATTACCATATAAAACTTGTCAATTCACCACCTGCTACCATAATCCAGTTTTACAAATGTAGTGATATCAAAAGTTACATTAATGATACTTCTGTAACCGCAAAACAATTTACACCAGTGGCAATGACAATTGTCATGTGTACCAATAGGAATTCTGTTAATTCTTTGATATAACTAGCAGTATTTTAGTTTTTCACTTACACTTAAAACATTATTAAAGAAAAATTTGCACTTGCATAACTTTGCATCTGCATACATTTGCATGCATGCATCCTACTAGTAATACACAGCAAAGATATAATGTCATTGCATACCCAGAAAAACAAAATAATTTTTATAAATAGTTCAATCTTCCAATATCACATCTAATTAATATTATCTTACTTTTTGAATTGTTTGAAGTAACTAGTAATCATAGCCCAAGTTCCATAAAATATAAAGCCATGTGGTCTACAAAATCATCTTTATGTTGCTATAGTTACAGGTGTAGACTTATAAATTCGATGTTAATATTAAAGGAAAAGAAAAATATGTTTGCCTTCACCAACTGCAAGTGTAAGCAAATGCAGGTATACAGCACTTTATTAGTAAGAACTCCTTTCGTAAGCACATGTTGGAGGAATTAATCATTCATTCCCTGCAGACTGCTTATGTATTTCATCGGGCCATTATCTGATCTGAATAACAAGAACAATTGCATAATAAAACACATTACCGCTGACACTAGCAACTTTCTTCTTTAAACTTTAAAGTTGCAACTACCTCTGAATACCACAGAAAGATGGTGGCAAAAAAGCTAATAATTTAATCTCCCCACCCAGCTTTGTTATTACATAGGGACAGTCATTAAATACACGTGCAAGCTGTACTAAAGCTTTAATTCAGGCTATTTGCCTTAGCACTATGACATAATTATAACAGAAGCAGAATGTATGTCAGGTTAGTTTTAATGTCAATTATAAATCTTTGCTTTGAGAAATTCGACAAGGACGAACAATTCTGTCGTGTCTTCCCTATTGTGGAAAATATGTCCTATAGTAATATAAGTAACGGTATGTTTGAACCACTCTTAAATTTGGCTACTTAAGTAAAATCTTCCCTTTTATTTTTCAATAATTATTTTTTCAAATAGCAGAAACCATCTCAGATATTTGAGGTCACATATGAGTAGAGGTCATGTGCTATAATCCAGATCTGACCAAGCAAGGGCTTCAATTTAAATTATTTAAATTAATTTTTAAATCAATAATAGAAATGGCAGCTGTGAACAGTAATACCTCTAAGAAAATCCATTTGGATAGGAAACAAAGTAATATTCAAGAAACAATGACTTATCTTTCCCAAATGATTTCCACCTATGGTAACTTCATGTCAACAAATTCATCAACTGTCCTATTGTCCTGTCTCATCATCCTAAAAACTTATGTCCCAGGATATTCAGAGCTTTCAATATTGAATAATCATAACAACTCTAAAAGATCTCTACCTTTTTTTAACCATTGTTAACCATTGTACATTAGTTTACCCTTATAATTTTTAAAACCAATGCTCAATGAATGCAACTCCTTTTATATACTTGAGTAAATATAGAGGTAAAAATCTTTTCACTTTGACACTATCAACAATTAAATACAAGAAAACCATTAAGTATCATTTGAATATAAGCTATTTTAATGAAAGAAATTATCTGTGAGATAAGTAGTTTTAGTTTTCAATCCGGTTTTTACTTGTAAAGTGTTTTCATTAGAAAAGTATGTTTTATACTGAGACAGAAAATTGAAAGTTAAAGATAAAAGAGAAACTTTTTCTAATCACTATGGTACTCTACTCAGTATAAGTGTAACTGTGTCAAAGAACTTTGAATTTGTTAAAAATCAGTTCTGTTCTATCTAAATTGCAATTCCTACTGTACCTACTGTATATGTAACAATGCAAGAAGAATTAGATTCAGAATCCATTTGGCAGTGATAAAGAAAAAAATGCTGAAATATTATTGATTCTCTTACTCTTCTGCAAAACAAACTGACTCAACTATATTTTTCCTGACATAACACAAAGGTTTTATTTAGATATTAAAATGTTATTGGCAAATGTTAGACTATAAATCTTTTCTTAAAGAACCATTAACCCTTTCCTAGAAAGAAGAATGTCCTACTTGTTTTTACCGAAATGCTGCAGCTACTGACATGGTGCTGTTAGCCCCAAGAGGAACACTGCCTACAAAAGTTTTGATGCAGAGCTATTCAGCCTTAGGAGACACCTTAAACCTGTCACTGGCTGCTGAGTCCCTGTCACAGTTTATAACCTGCTGTGTCAAAGTCACAGTCTCAGACTCAGCTCCTGCCCATTCCAAAGCATTTTTCACATTCCCTCTCCAAATTAAGTTCATCCAAATTCTCCAACGATGCTAGTTCCAGATTTTTTCCTTCACATATTATGTTTATAGTCACGAAGAAATCTCAACAGGATTTTCATTTGATCTTTCAAACCGTCTTTATTAACTTTCCCTTGACCCAATTTTTTTATTCTAGTGCTCTTCAGAACTGAAGATAATAACCAAGTCAGAGTAGGATGGGAGTTAGGGTGGATTAGGGTTGAGGTTGAAGGTGGCAGGAGAAGTGAGCCAGCAGGGTTACAATACTCAAGCTTTTTCCAGGTAACTGTCCTTAAATTTTACCAACCGGCGTTTCCCAAACCAGGCTTCCCTTGAACAATAAGCGTTTAAAAATCAGATTACCAGTAAGGCTGCCCATACTGAAGTGCCCTAAGTGCTCTTCCTCAAGGAAAAAAAAAAAAAAAAGAAAGGAAGAAAGAAAAATGCTTAGCAAACCACTTCTCAAATAGGAACTACTGAAGTTATATAAGTCAAGTTTTTCCCTGGTAAAACGAACAAACTGTCCACACCATTGGGGAAAAAGCATTGAGCATATGCTTCACTTTAGAGACAAGAAATACAGAAGGACAGTTTACTTACTAAAGCAGCCGCTCCAGTCCTCCTTGGAAACCCTGAGGAGTCTTCTCTTTTCTTTCCTACCAGTCAAATAAAGAATTGTCTTTCTATTCCACACAGGCCCAGGATAAACTGCAAAAAGGGACGGCACATGCACAGCAGCCCGTCAGGATTTGGCTTTGGTAAGGTGTTTCGGGTTCTGATTGTTTCCGAAGTGGGATCTTCTTTTCTGATGGGAGGGGGCAAAGGATGAATTTTTAAAAAAGGGCGCTCCGAAAGCTTGCTTGGGTCTTGCAAATTATTCTGAAGGCAAAGTCCCCGCACTCTCCCCGCCGAGGCTGGCTGTCAGCGCCGCGCGCGAGGGGAGGAGGCTGGAGGAGGAGGAGAGACAGGAGCGGGAGGGCTCCGGCTGGGAGGGGAGCGCAGGGTGGGGGAGGCCGGCGAGCGGCTCCCGGGAGAAGCGGCCGAGACGGCGAGGAGGAGGCGAGGCTCCGTCAGGGCGAGGCGCTGCCCCACGCGCTCGGGCGGCCGGCTGCGGGCGCGGCTGGGCGGGGAGCAGGGGCGGCGAGCATCGCCTGCCGCTCCCGCACTCGCTCGATCGCGCTGCCTCTTCCTTGCGCTCGCACACACAGGCACACACCCCGCGTCTCGGCAGCAGCCGCTCGGCCGCACGCACTCACCTGCATTTCCTTAACGAGCCACTTGATGGCTGCCAGCTGCGCGGACCCCGCGCTGACGGGCGGGAGCCGGGGCGGGGAGCTCGCGGCGCGGGATGCTCGGAGCGCCCGCGCGGGAGGCGGCGGCGGCGGCGGCGGAGCGGGCGCGCGAGCTGGGGCGGGAGGAGGGGAGATCCGGCGTCCACCGACCGGGAGCTGCCCCGACGTGGATCAGGCTGTCCCGCGCCCCCGGTGCCTTGGCGAGACTCCAGGGCACCGGGTTACAGCGGTCCGCGCGGGGAGAGGAGGACATGTCAGGCACGGGCTGTTCCCCGTCACTAAAGCCACAGAGGACTTGTCCAGGTGTGGAGCCCGCTTGCGCTTCTGCAGGTGTTCGCGTGCTTTCGGTTATGTTACGGTTTTCTTTGGAGGGAGGCTATCTGTCAGGGTTGAGAGGTGGCGGGCTTAAAAGGTTAAGGGACAGACATTTAATTTCGCAATATAATCGACGCTCAGGAAGAGCCCACTTTAGCGAGGTGGAGGGAAAGGGAGCAGAGGTTGCTTGTCGCCGGGCAGTATACTTCATCTCCGGATGTAGTTTTCAGCTGGGGCTCTTGGGAGCGTGATTGGGCTTGAGGGAGAGATAGGGCTCTTAGATGGTAGTTGAGAAGGAAAAAACCTTGTAAAAGAGTTGCTGAAACACAGCCTCCCTACTGAGGAGAGGACGCGGGCAGGGATGAGGGGCAGGTTCTTCCACACCTCCTTGGCACCCTACAGTGGTCACTGCATCAGAGGTGGTGCGCCACAGACTCAGGAGGCAAGGGGAGAGGAACGTAGACCCAGTGAGCAGAGCTAAAGTGGGGGCTGGAGCTGGGGGGAGAAGGTGAGCAGGATGGGAGAAATCTAGCAACAAGCTTGTTCTCACTTTACCATCATTTATGTCTGATTGAAGCACAGAGCTATAGGCAACAAATGCTCTGTCTCCTGCTAAAGAGAGAGCAATGTCACTACGCTGGTGCCTAAAAGAAAAAAAGCCAAAATAGTTATCCTGTTTGTAATAAGGAAACAGAAATCATTCCAGGTACTAGCTGGTCAAAGGTGCTCTAAGCATTGTAGCAAAAACCACACACACACACAAAAAAAACATTGAGCCATCTACTTTCCTTATGTGTTCATGATCTAGTAGAAGAAATGTCACTTTCTCCCAAAGAGAAATAAAGCTTAATAGAGGCGACATTTTCTCCAGGGTCTTTTCACCTTTTTTCTTTTCATTCCTGCTTCATTGCTTGCTATGTCCCTTTTCTCTTCAGAAGTGACCCTTCTGATCCCATCCCCTGCCTGCTCCCTGCTCGGCCTCTCTAAAGCCATCGAGTTCACCCATCTAACTCGGTTCACTTGCACACAGTCATTATCACTTAAAATTGTTCTTGGAAATAAGATATAAACAAAAAGGACTTCTACCATGTGTGCAAGTGTACATCTCTTTGTAATTATGTAAAGCACTTGCCCCTCCTTGGGTGCTTTCTGCCCAAATGATGACGACTGACTCTCTCTCTCTGCCTCCTCCTTCCTCTCTGCACAAATACACACTACTCACTCCTGTCTCAGTTCCTTCCTGTCAGTGTTCAATAATGGTTTTACATGAACTTTCTCCTGAGAGAGAGTTGGAGCGGATTGGTAGGAGGGATGCTGGGCTCAGTGATGCTGCTACGTTTCCTGTCATCACTCACTGATTACATACACTACTGTACTTAATGCCAAATGGCAGCAGAAATTATTTCCTCTCTTGCTAGTCATAATAATATATTTGTCCTCCCCCGGAAACACACATAATTAATAATAAAAGAAATAATGCATCTCGAAACCATGGGAAGAGCAGATGGATGCTGGTGTGGTGGTGTTAGTCACCTTTTCTGCTGTTGTTGTTGCAAAGACTTTGTGAACACTTCTGTCTTTCTGCTTCTGGTGGGTTAAGCAGAGCATTTGGCACTTTTACTGTGTTCTCTTTTCCATCTTTCCCTTGACAATAGTTTGTGTGTTTTAAATAAAGATTTCATTCTACCAACCCGCAGGAAGCTTTTAACAAGATGCAGCTGAGCGTGTCAATATCTTACATCTTTTCTCTGCTGTATGGGGGTGTCCAGCAACTTGAAACTCATCTCTACTTTAGCTCAAGGCTGGTATCTCACAGAGACAGTGCTCCCTGGGGTTAATTTACTCTTGCCTCTGTATACTAGCTCTTGGTGTCCTCTGGAAGAACACAGGCTATTTTATACAACGGAAGAGTAAGTGTTACACTCAATCCCCTTCCAGCTGTACCACCCCTCCCCCCACTACATAACACCACAAGTGTTAATTGTGATTAGATTACTGTAGAGATTTTATGATTGAATATTATCTTGAAAATTGGATTGAGATGTCTTTCCTGAAGGTGACTGTACCAAACCCGAACATTAAAGAGAATTTCATTTATCTAACTACCTATTTGCACCTCCTGTGATTTTATGGTTTATTTCCCCCCTTCAATGAAAAGTCAGATTTAAATGTCCTCTTTAAGACATTGTGTATATTTACCTTTGTATATATTTACTTTTGTTTATATTTACTTTTAAGTCTGTAACCTCTTTAAATTAGTTATTGTCAGTGAACCATGTGTTTAAAACAATTGTAACTAATATGAAATAAAAATAAAAAGATAAAGTAAGATATGGCAAAAAAGCATAGTCCTGAATGTCAGTCTTTTTTGAAGTTCCCTTTATTTTACCACATTTCTACATTTACTAAAATTTCATTCAGATTCATTATATTTATGCTTATAACTGATTTTAACAGTCTGCTGTAAGGAGCAGAAATCTCTAAAATTTACATTTGTATTTTGGATTTTTGAGAGAGATAGTAATTTCTTTCTTTCCCCAGTTTTTAAATTAGGATTAAAAGTGCATAAATAGCAACTCCATGGCAATAATTTTCTGTTCTAATATGTTCTTTAAATATTTTAATAGCATCATGGGGAAGCTTCCTAATAATACAGCACTCCATATTGTGTAATTGAAAATAAGAGGGAAGAAAGAGATAACAGGGTAAGGGAGCTAGGAAGAGTAAGTAACCTGTTGGGAGAGAGGCAATGATCCAGAAGGCATGACATGTCCACTCCATTGGATTTGTAAGTAGTAATTTCTCACACTTTGCCATCTTCTTTGTTTTTGTTTTTGTTTTTTGCTTTAGTCTGCAGTTATGTTATAAACTTAATTTATTCTCCCTTTTCTCCACCTTTACTTCTAAAGTTATGCCAATTGGCCAAAACTACAAGTAGAAACAATTTTATATTGATAATAAGTTGGAAAATTATTCACTTAATGAGCCAAACCTCTCTTACTTCATGTGGGACAAAGATAATCCCACAATAATCTACTATTCAACTTTTATTTGGTCAATGAGGTCACAGTTAATTAAATGGGTCTAATTTACTTAATTTCTTATACATAATTTGCTGCCAAGAAAGCTTCTTAGGAACCTTTATGACACAATGGAAATAAATGAGTATATAATCATCTAATTTGAGGATTCTTAATGAATAGGGTCATACTTGTGATGATTATGGGTTCAAAGTATAGATGCTATTCTACTGAAATCATCATGTGGCTAGTTCTAAATTGCACAAAATCTAAATGCTTTCGAAAGATGGATTTTGATGTATACATTCATTTTCTCATTTATTTTGTTGATTATTTTCCATCCCTAGTCTGCTATTCCTAACCCCAGACCCATTATGTGCCCTTTCCTGTGCCCTAGATACTGCACCAACTTGGTTTCCCTTGTCTCTGGTTTCTGTTTGGGTTTAGTCATTGAGAGGGATAGGAAGAGGGCAGGAGGAAAGAGAGGTGGGGCCATTCTTGCCCCATTGGAAGTATAACTTGGCACTGTGCTTCTTTCTGGCAGTGGCTGCACAGTCCTTTCTGGCAACTACTCATCCATTGTTCCAGCTCATATTTGCCTCCCATAACTCCATTTTATCCCTTGCTCCTTCAGCTTTCCACAATGGCTAGAAATTAGGATACTCAGTTTCCCTCATCAGTTCCCTTATCTCAGCTGCTCTACTGGAAAGGATCCTTTATCTAAATTTTCTTTAAAATGATTCCTAATAGTGCCTCCTGTTTCCTCCAGGTACCCCGAAGGATACATTTGCATTATTTAAATCCAAAGTATTGAAAGATAAAAATAAATATTTTATACAATTGTTCTAAAGTTTAACCAATATATTGTGTAATGTGTATAGAAGTGCCAAAACATTAACATTACTCAAAATCACTGTAACACACAATAAAATATTTAATGATACAGCTGTGATGGTAAATCTTATGTGCCAGCTTGAATGGACTAAGGGATGCCCAGATAGCTACTAAAGCATTATTTCCGAGTAAGTCTGCAAGGGTATCTCTGGAAGAGATTAGTATTTGAATCAGTAGACTGAATAAAGAAGATCACCCCCACCAATGTGGACAGGCTTCATCTAATCCATTGGGGGCCAGAATAGAACAAAAAGGCACAGGAAGGAAAAATTCTTTCTCTTTCCTTGAGCTGGAGACATGGACAACCCTTTTCTCCTACTTTCAGACATGGGAGATTCTGTTATCAGGCCTTCAAATTCCTGGACCTATACCCCTCCGGGATCTTACACCTGTAGCCTCTGATTGAATTATGCCATGGGCGTCCCTGTTTCTCCAGCTTGCAGATAGCAGATCCTGTTCTAAACTTCTTTAAATGTATTAAAAATTTGCTATCTAAATTTTAAATCTAAAAAAAACTGTGATCCAGAAAACTGAGGTTGATTAGCTGACCCAGGGGTTGTGGAGCAGTTAAATATTAGAGACTTGTACCCAAGCAGTCTGGCTCCTGAATCTGTAGGCTTAACTAGTATTCTGTGTTATAAGAATTGTTTTCTCCAATGTGTGTGACTTTTCTTTCTCAGATTAAGGGACTTCTGAAACACTTCGGTGAAACTGAGAAATTTCTATTCAGTGAAATGGAGAATTTAGATTGAGGATGCTACAAAAACTGTAGTATCTTCCCAGATAACTAATTTTCAGTTTTTAAAGTGGGTCTTTCAATTTACATTTCTATTTGAATCATTTTGTATATTATTTATGTTCATATGACAAATCATTTTCTGTGTTCTATGTAATATCTAATGAAATGATAAGAAAGTAGTATTAAAATTATTAAAATAAATTTACGATTTTTCTAACTAGATTATCTACAAATTTGTTCTGTTACCATAATTTACTACATTTCCTAATTTTCCCTTTTGTACAATTGTTTTCATCTATTCACATTTATTTTCCACCCTTACCTACAGAGAACAAAAATATTAATAATACAAAACCATGCAACTGCGTCTCTGTTATAATAGGGGTCAACTTTTCTGGAACCTTTATTAAGCTTTCCCTCTGTTTTAGTGAAGGACGATGTTTTTCAGGTACTTATTCCTGACGTTTTGTTCATATGCAATGATATTGTGGCAGAAAAAAATTTTAGTAGCATTAAAAGGTTTCGTGTATATTTTAAAGATTTAAAATGGAAATTTTTTAAAAAAATATAAGCAAAAGGAAAATATATGACAGCCGTATAATTATGGGACTCCATTTTTCAGCATTCTATGTTTGTAGATGGTAAACCAATTGGAAACTTCTCTTTATGGAAGGATATCTAAAGTAAATAAAAAATAACAAGTCCATGCAGGTTTTAAAGTTGACTTTTTGCCAACACTTACCAACACTTAAGTGCACATATAGTAGTAACATTCATCGGGTGTCGGACAAATGGGAGGAGGGTGGAGGGTTGGGTATAGACATACCTAATGGGTGCAGTGCTCACTGTCTGGGGGAGGGACACACCTGAAGCTCAGACTCAGGTGAGGCAAAGGCAATATATGTAACCTACACATTTGTACTCCTGTAATATGCTGAAATAAAAATAAATAAAGTTTATTTTTTGATGTCTCAATGTCATAGCACAAATGATTTGACCCAGCACCTTGACTTTCAACCTAATTTTACAGAGGGAGCTGCTACACCCAATGTGTGTGAAATGTTCATTTTTATATGGTTAATGAGTGAGAGAGGTCCTGCTATTTCCAGGCACCCTTTTTCCTCATTATAATTTAAAGAATAATATTAATTTAAAAGCATATTACATATAATGTATTTTTAAGTAGATGTGTGTACATATATTTGTATATATGTGTCTTATGTAAATTTGGGGAGTTTTGTTATGAAAATTACAATGTGTATGTTTTCCTAAGCTCCATCTTATGTTTTATGAAAAAAGTATTATCACACTAAATTTTTAAACAAATTTAAAAGTATCTCCACATTAAATTTTTAAATAAATTTAAAATGAAGCATTGAAAAATTACTGCTGTATTCAGAAGGGGAAAGTGTCAAGAAAAACTTCACACAGGAAATCTTCTAGAGAGGGTGAGGAAATGATGTTCCTAGTGAGAATTCATCTTTACAAGTACTTTTCACTATCCCTAGTATTAATCAAAATTCTCATGAGAGTTTCATCTAAACTAGAATCTGCATATACAATATGAATATGAATGTGATGGGGAAAGCATTTATCAATGCTAGTGTATTCCCCCCAGAAATTTCTTCCTGCGCCATTCCTCCATTTCTCAGACACATGTATTCCCAGGCATACACTCTCAGGGCAAATGAGGTTGTAGTTTCCTTGCTCAGCTCTTGTTCCTATCCTGCCCTCTAAGGCTTTTGCCCTCTCCATTTCTTAGGGTTTTGTTATACATAGAAACTGGCAGACGCGTAGACCACACTGGAGAAGTGGGAAAAAATCTGAATGAGAATGAAGAGACTCAGACCAGGGATTTAGGGAAATATAGAATAGAACAATATGATGTAAGGCACTTATAAAATAATCTCCCAGTCAACTACAAGATGTGAAAAAGTTAGAAGAGAAAAACTGTGTTTTGGAGAAGTGTCACTGAGTCAGGACCTCTTGATGATCCTTTTGAGGGGCTCAGTATTAAAGACTGGATTGCATTTCTATTACTTTTCTTTCTTAAACTTTTTCTTTGAATAGTCAAAAGCTTTTATACCACACCTTAAGGGGCCTGGGATTTTGGGGAGCTTTACACACGTACACCCACACATACAAATGCACACTCAGATGTACATAGTTTTCAGGCAGACAGATATATAGTTTGTAAATTGATTTTAAAATATTGTTACTCTTAAAAGTACCACTATGATTTTAATATAGGTTGGATAAATATGTTTCATCTATATTAAATGTAACCTTTTTTAAAAAACAACTTTATTGAAGAATAATTTACATACCTTTTTAAATATCACATTTTCTAAATGATAACATTTACCTGAATATATTTTTTCTAAATGGTAACATAAATACATTACTTAAATGGAAATTTTACTTAAATGATATTTTTAAAAATCTTTAGTGACAAGTATAATACAGGTGCTCAAAAGAAAATGTTTATACATGAATATTAATAAAATCAAATAACTAGTAAAATATTTTATTTTAAATTTAATTTCTTTAGTATATATCTGTAAATACTTTTTATCTTCTAGTAGAAATGCAAAAATTATTACTGAAAGCCAAATTACTTTTGAGCAGTCAAATCAGTACTTCTTTGATATTCTTTATTTCCAAAGTTGCCATCCTTAATTTCTATTTAATAAATCTTACGCATACCCATGGTACACAAAAATCTAGCATATACTCCTCCGAAACAAAAGTGATGGTCACATTTTCCATCCTTTGTTTCGTTTCCACTGTACCCATAATAGTTGGCAGATAGATCAAAAGCAAAACAGGCTCATCATACAGTTTGCTTGAACACAAACTGTGTTTTTTGGTGTAGTGGGAAAGAGGGTACCAAATTTGAGTGTATTTAACTAAACATATATTGTGAGAGTCTATTTTATACAAAGTAGATAATGCATGTGTGTGGGGTCGGGGACTAATGACTAATGCCTATAAACAAACTTATAATTCGGAAGCCTGGGAGCATGTGATTAGACTAAAAATATCTACTATGCAAAACTTAACCAAATACATTGAGCAACTTTGCAACCAACATCTTAATGCAGAATACTCAAAGAAATCTAGATGTTATCAAGATGTCTAAATCCTCAGAGTGCCAAAAAAATCCCAACTGAAATTGATAATGAAATATTCAATTAAGAAAAATCCTTCAAAATCCCTGGAAATTGTATAAGGCTGCCATCAACTATCAGAAATTAAAGAAATTCATAGCCTACCAACTGTGTTAATAGCATACTGGTGAAGGAAAGTGTGTATGGCTAATTTCAGATTTGATCCTTGAAAATATAGCAGTGTTAAGGAAAACAAATAGACCATATTCTGGAAGAAACCCATCAAAATCCTCAGATTATTAGGAGCAAGTATGGGCCATGAGGCAATCAAGGAAATTGGAAACTGCCATGAAATGGAACATATCGTGGATAAACAGCATTGATGAATATTAAACAAGGAGGGAACAGGGTTACTCTTGTTCGCAGAAGGTGGTAGCTAAGGCTAGTAAATAAGAAAAGCAAAGGAAATTTGTGGGTCCAGATATCCAAGTGCTCTTTTAAAGATGAGTAAACAATATTGGAGGATATTCTGCAAAACAATATTTGCAGAATGATGACAGGAATATAGAGGAAGTTATTGCCTTAAATGACGTTTAAAAATAAACAGGAAACAGAAACAAATGTTAGAGATACTTCCACTATGCTATGCAAAATTAAGAATATATGGTACTTTTAAAAAATGAAAGTGAAAGGAGATGATAAACTATAGTGTAAAATTAAAAAGTTAGGTTTCTGAGGAGAGAGACATAGGAAGAGAAATAAGTAAAAATTGTAAAAAACTACAAAAAGTCAACAATAGAATAATTATCAGAATTAGCAAAATGCAACAGAAATAGCTGAATTCATACTGCAGAAAATTGCAGTTGAACAGCAAGGGTTCTATTTAGTGGTTAAGAAGTATTTTCTCAAAAAATATTTAGAAACAGAAGCATGTTCCCCTTATAATGTTAATTAAAATTCAACAGATGTGTGTGTATGTATATATAATATCTATCCATCCATTCTTATCTTGTATTATGTATGCAAAAAGACAATATGCAGAGAAGTATCTAGAGCTAGTTTTCTGTCTCTATTTTCTAGAAGAAAATGATCTATTTTAATTACCAGAAATATGTTTTAAATAGATATAATTTAAAAATTTCTTTGTAATATAGTCTGAGAATTGTTGAGAGTGTTTGTATTTTAAAATATTCACATTGCTTTCAGTAAAATCTATATATACTTTATAAAATAGCTTAAATTAATTACTACATATAAATTTTTATGATACTCTAAGTGGACTTGTATAATATCTTTCCTATTTTTCATTTTGCCTGATTCCCTGCAATATATATTAAATAGTAAAACTAATGTTTCACTTTGTCTGAAAAGTTTTACAAAATTAAATTTGGAGGAAAGTCTTTGTATATTTTCTAAATATCTTCAGATCTTTCTACTGTAATAAAATTTGTAAAGATTCACTTTGTACATTATGTCTCTCTTGACAAAATTGTTTTCATTCTTAAAAGGAACAAAATGATAACTGAATAGTGCCAGAAATAAAATAGTTCAACAAAGTTCAAATATGTGGTCTCTGAATGTTTTGCACAAGCATATTGTTTTTCTAAGTTTAGTTAAATGATTCAGAATTGTGCTACAGGAATGGCCTTCAAAAAAATTAAAAGGTAGTCTCTTTCAAATTAAGTGGCCCACTAAAATGTTCGGTTTTAACAATCCAAATTGAAAAGAGGATTTTAAAGTATAAGAGGAATCACTTATACTGAGTACATAAACGGTGGAACATTTTTTAATTGTTGCCTTTCTTTTAACATTTTAATACTTAGCACTCTTAAATCTCGTTATAGAGGTATATATCTGCACCCTATTGAGGTTGCCTTGTGAGATTTCATTAGATATATGAGGAACCATAATATAACTTACATGCATCACTCCACATTTCTTGAACTAAAGACAATGATTTTCAAGCACAGAATGAGGATCATACAACCCATAGCAAAACACTAAGTGCATAATGATTAAATTATTTGCTTATATTGACTTGATGACAACTTGACTTCAAGTTTTATTCTGATAAACTATAGTCAGTAGAGTTGTAACTATAAAATATGCTTCTCTCAGATATTTCCTAAACAAAAACCAAAGTAAATGACAATAACAAATGTCATTTCTTTTAAGTTTTATGTCATTATAAGGTAAGATGTTCTGAATCAGTATTCTAAAGATGCAGTAGCTTGAAAAAATTATAATTTTCTGCACCATACACATACACAGAGAAAGCGAGCAGGGGAGGAGGTTTTTTTGTCCTTGTAGTTAAGCTCTAATGTGCTACTTTATTCCATTTTCCCTTAAAATGGAAATCCATTAAGAAAGATGATGCTGGGCCAGGCTCAGTGGCTCACGCCTGTAATCTTAACACTCTGGGAGGCCGAGGTGGGAGGATCATTTAAGGTCAGGAATTTGACACCAGCCTGAGCAAGAGCAACACTCCATCTCTACTAACAAGAGAAAAAATTAGCCAGAGGTAGTGGTATGCACCTGTAGTCCCAGCTACTCAGGAGGCTGAGGCAGGAGGATTGCTTGAGCTCAGGAGTTTGAGGTTGCTGTGAGCTAGGCTGATGCCATAGCACTGTAGCCCAGGATACAGAGCAAGATGCTGTCTCCAGAAAAAAAAAAAAGAAAGAAAGAAAAAAAAAAGATGATGCTGTAGTAAAGAATGTTTACGGGTTATTTTTCCTCCTTTGAAATTTTCAGTGGGCACAATTGACTTTTTGTGATAATTATTCTCTACGGTAGAGGATTCCCAAGATAAGGAACTGAATTTTCCTATTACAAGTGCCAATATCCTAAGTGGTTTTAGTGGTTTGAACATTTGTTCAGAAGAAACAAGATAGAAACCACCAGTGTGTATAATACCACCAAAGAGCCAACAGGCTCAAGTGGCATTTGGTCACCATCAACCTCAGCTCTCTGAAAATATAGTTTCACAATTTTTGCCTGCAAGACTTTTTGTCTTTCTGCCTGATTTTACCTTCCCAGATTTTAATGACTACATACAAATATCTTACACTAAAATGCCAAAATAGTGAACCAAATATTTTGAGATTGAATAATGTCAACAGATACGTGCTCCAAGCCCTACCTATCATCAGGCAAGTTTGAGTTTCTTCTTTCCATTTTACAGGCAAGTCAGCAGAAGATAATTCACTTTTCTGCATTGAATTATAGGTAGTAACTTTCGTAAGAGAATTTCTTTCTTTAAAAACAGCTACAGAAGACAATGTGTCATGAAGGTTACATGTGTAGACTTGGGAGCCAAAGTGTCTAGATTCGAATCCTTGTTCATGCATGTACTTGCCAAGTGATTTGGTCTCTCTAAGAGACCTTAACTTAATTACTTAACTTTTCCTTTTATATAAATTTCCTTCTTTTTAAAATGAAGATAATAATCAATTTGCTTCAGTTTCCTTCCCTGTAAAATGTGAATAGCAATAATATCTACCTTACGGGATTGTTGTGAGGAATGTGATATGTAAAGCACTGATAAATGATAACAGTAGATGAGAGTTAACTGTTGCCATTGTAAAGAACATGAATGAACTGTATTGCTCAGTTTTCCTTGCTAGACATTTCCTCTTTTATGGCTACTCTGGTTTAAGTTAAATTTGGGGAGGTCTGTCAAAACCACACTCCAGCTTTGAAATTACTTCTTACCAACATTTCCCATTAAAGGGTCTCTATTTGCAGCACCTCACAGATGGCCACAGGTGATTATGTCAGGAAGGAAAGCTTATCCATGGAAAAACAAAACATCCTCTTCTTTGTTACAATCCATCTTCCAAAGATTTCATTAAAGAAATCCAGGAAACATAGTCTATAAAGAGGAGATATGTTGTAGAACTCTGAGGTCACACAGATTTGGAACAGGTAAATCTATTTGGCCACGTATTAGCAGAGAGAATTAACCAAAACAGGGAAGAGAAAGAAAGAACCTGGGAGAAGGAAAGAGAAAAGAGGCCATGCAGTTGAGGAGAGTTATGTCTCAGCTCCTGACTTTCCTTCTTTACCTCCGTTTAAGCTTATAATAAGGCTGGCTAAAATCTGTCTTCTCTACATGAAGTTAAATAAAGATATGCTCACATAATGAACTTGAACTTGGATGAGTGATTTCTACCTCTTTCAACTAAATGATCCCTGCCTCAAACAGGTATTTTTATACCGCAAAACTATAAGCATATTATTATGTGAAAAATGCATCATGCGATGAGTACAAGCAAACTGTGGGAGAAGGGAAGGATGAGTTGATTCCAGGCAATGCCAAGCATTTCTGTGCTGAAAACAAACTTTTGAAGAATTCATTTCTCTCACATCAGCAATGGATATTTGGAAATAAGCCCATAAATAAGAAACACTGTGAAGCAAAAAGGGTTAAAATTTTGAGAAAAAAAAAGTATAGAAGTGCTTATCCAAAACAAGTAAGCTCCTGCGAGAGCATATTTAAGAAGAAGGTGACAAGATTGTATCAGTTTACTCAGATTTGAAAGAAAAGAAGCCTAGGTGGAAGAGAAAGCAATAAGGATGATAGTGACTGTTACTGGAAGCAGTAGCATTATAGGGAGCCTGCAAAGTATAATATAAAGAGCTCAGAGGGGCTATATTTAATAGATTTGAGGCAGAATCCTAATTATGTTTTGGACAAATGACATCACTTTCCTACTCTTAGCCTTCTCATCCTAAAACTGAAATAGCAGTGCTTATCAGGAACAGTTGTTAAGAAGATGAAGAATAAGAACTTTGTCCTCAAGCAGACCTGGGTTTCCATGCTGATTCATAACAAAGGCTTAACAAATATTTTTATTCCTCTTATAATGATTTTTATTATTACTCTGCAATCACTGGAGTTATTATGAAAAGTGAAATGGAGATCTATCTTCAACCAGTAAGCTTGAAACAACAAGAAGATTTTAACCCAGATTTTTATTGAAATTATTCCTGTATTATTAAATTGTTTATAATTATTATTCATTACTAAATTTTTTACAGTTTATTGACATAGCCACTTGCATTTCCTAATAGTACATAAGATATTGAGGGACAGCAGACCTCCATAATGGTTGTTTACTCATTTTTTTAATGTCATATCTCTCAATCCTACATTACAATTAAAGCGTGACTCTTTTGCTCATGTGTGTGAACAGTTGTAATGTTCACTCTATTTAGTTATATTAATAATAGGGCTAGTTCCATAAGTGAAAACTTAACTCTTAAGGAATCCTCAAATTAATTTATAAGATATTTTAAAACTTTAATATGCTCAGTAATGACCATCATTTTAGGCAAGTCACTTGACCTCTCTGAACATGAGTTTTCTCATCTGTAAGGTAGAGTTAATAAAAACTAACTCTTAATACATCACCAAGTTGTTGTGACAACTTTTTCTCCCTAGCAAAATTTTGGAAAATGTTTACAAACTCAACAATTTCAGCTACCATCATGAACACAAGCAAACACAGCTCAAAGTGGTAAGTTTTCTCAAAAAGTTTATGTAATTAAGTCTCCTTCCATATTTTATATATTTCTCACCATTTTTCTAAATTCAGCCCTCTCTATTCACCATAAAACCCATGTCCCAAAAGAAGCAGTGGAGAAGAGCATCACTTTGTGCATTAAGGAAAGCTAAACCACAAATGAAAACTTAATCACCAATGTGAGAGACTGCCCTTTCAGTAATTCATGAACAGTCAATTTGTATTTGGAATTCTTTGAAAATAAGACACTCCAGTTCCCTTGACACTGGCAATAGGGCTGCGGTATATGCTTCAAATTGCCTACCAAATATTCATTCTCATCTTCTTTCTTATAAACGGCAATGTGCTGGGGGTGGGGAAATTGTGCCAAGATAAAATTGTCCATCTCCCTAAGACCCTTGTAGATAGGGGTGCCCATGGCAAACAAATTTGGCCAATTAGATGTAAGAGTCACCCACTGGAGATTTCTGGAGATATTTGCAGAAAGAACATATTCAGCTGTCATAGTCTCTTTCACCTTTTAAACTTTTCAACTTCTCTCTTCTTTTTAGAAACCTAGATTTTATGCCCATGAGACTGAAAGTCACAGGTTAGGATGACAGGGAAAAAAGAGAATTGAAGCCCAGGTGCCTGCTGTTACCACTGAGACCATCCTGGACCACCAAACCTCTAAACTTCTTGTTTCATTAAAAAAAAAAAAAAAAACTAAGTCTTTATCAATTTAGGGCACTACTGCTTGGACTTTCTTAAGCCTACAGCCAAAAGTGTTTATCACCAATACTGGAATCATCTTCAAAATTCTAATATCATGACATAGGTGAACTGTGATTAAACATATTTTATGAGCAAAATGAAGAAAATTGTAAAACATTTTCAGATGATGGAATTCGAGATGTTAATTCAGAGTTATGTTAAATATGCAAAAGAATAAGAGGAATTAGGAAACAGCATAGAACCAGTGAGTGAGATTTAAACTGAATATAGTTGACCCTGCTTCAATTTCAGTGACTCTCCTTTCAAGCCTCCCCCATAGAAAGTACCAGTAGCAGAAACCCTTTCTTTAGTTTAAGGCAATGTGTACATTTTAATTACTTATTTTATTACTTTATACACACACACATATACACATAAGCATGTATGTATATTTTAACAAAGCTATGGATTATGTTAAAAATCTAAGAATGCACAGAGAAAAATAAAGAAACATGCATAAGATTGTGAGAAGGAGGAACTACCTCGATTACCAACTTGATTCCACAAATGTTCTGCTTATTCCATTAATTTAAGGTCACTTGCTAGATTTATGTCAGAGCAACTTCATGAAGCTACATTAAGAAAATAATAGAAAGATAAAAGCACTTAAAGTAATTACACTTTTGAAAGAAGATTAACTGATGTGTATTCTTTCTAAATAATATGGAAGCAATTATTATTCAGTCCTGCTAAATTATATATCTTGAAGCATCACTTCATAATATTTTGAAGTTAAAAAGGAGAATATGCTGTTCAACTTCTTTTTTCCATTATGAGAAAACTAAGTTCTGGAACAGTACTGGAATTACCCACTGACCTTCATTCACTTCAATTATTTAGGAAAAATGAAAGTTGCCTTCAATATTTCCTGTTGCTAATAGTACTTGAATTGCCTTCTCCCATATTTACAATTAAAAATACCATGAAAATTATAACTGTGAGTTATGGTAACAGGGGTTTAATATCAAAATCTAAGAAAATAAAGGCATGTAGGCACATGGGAAACTTTAGAATCCCTCAGTCACTTGGGTATAGGAAGGAGCAAATTAATCTTGAATTGCTTCAGAGTTAATAAATTCTTTCTTTTGTTTCTTTTCCCAAGTTTTTGAAAAAATAACAATAGGCATAAAAGTCACTTTCTTGTTGTATATTAAAGGAGATTATTTTAATACTAAATGTAAGACTGTCAAATTATGATGAAAGAGATATTTTATATTGCATATTCCCTTGGCATCCTTTGTTTCCATGAGATCAATGAAATTTACAAAGTTCTTATCTTTAAGAATTTGTTTTTGTCTTTTCTTGTATTTCCTAGGACTCAAAGGACACTGCAACGGCTGGACAAAGTTTCTTTTCAGTAACATTGAAAACTAAAGATAAATGCAAACAACAGTTTGGTTAACAAATTAATAATTACTTTTTATGGGAATAGCATGCAAACCATCTTCAACTCATCTAAGTGTATTTCGTTTGTTGGTCGATAGATTTGTTTATTTATTTACTTACTTATTTAGGCCTCCAGGCCAAATTGAACGTTGACTAAAAGAGCAACCATCCTTAGGGCTCCCAGACTATTTTCTGCAGGGATGAGAGTTGTGTTTTTCTCAACACTTTCTCCTCCTTTCCCCTTCTGTGCATGTCTAACCGCTTCTTTATCTGCCAAGAGACTCTAATTTTTAACACAAAACCCATCTAAGGATACGTACAGTATTGGGACTGGAAAATAAGCAGTTCAAGACAAGCGTCATGGTCAAAAGTAAACACAAGAATAGCAGTCCATGATTGAAGATGAGGAGATACAAATATAAACAACATTGGCTTCTTTCCTATATTGGGCAATCATATTATCTAGGTGAGACAAAAATTAGACAATCAGAATGATCATATAACAGTGATTTATACTGAGTCCCATGATTAGTTCCAAAGATTCTGAAGAACTCTTTGAAATTATATAATAGTTTGTATATTCATATATTTGTATATATATGAAGTATAGGACCATTTGCTTGCAAGCAACAGGAATACAACTCAAAATTGTTGACAAAAAATTAGATGTGTTGACTCATGAACAAAGCACATGAAAGAACATAAGAAAAATTTTAGTTGAAACAAGGAAACCAGGATCTTGGGTGTCGTTAAAATCTTAGTCCCTTATCTTTTTTCCACTTTTAAGAAAAACATATTTGTTTCATTATACCCCATTCAGACTATGGCAGTTATGAGACATTGGAAGACAGCCAGGTTCAAGGTTGACTCATACACTAAAAGCTTAGCAGCTAGAGGAAAGAGTCTCATACAATGTTCAATTACAAAATTGCTGGGAAAGCACTCTTGTTGGTTAAATTTGGGTTATAAATGGCCCATGTTTCAATCATTCTGTCCAAATAAATGGAATATTATTATTTTCTCAGTTCATGTCATGTACACAACCAATTGGTCATAGTGGTAGGAGCTATCATTGGCTTAATACACTTAAAGCAAATGGCTTGAAGAAGCATTTCCCAAAATAAGGGAATGATTGTTTGGGTTCTATAGCAATCATTATTCTTTTAAACTGTTCAGCCTAGATTTTACATTTTAGATTTAAACTGTTCAGTCTAGGTTTTTACATTGACCTAGATATATAGAATATCTAAAAATTTTAAGCCTGGGGAAGAAAATACAAAACAAGATTCCAATATGTATCCCCTTTAAAAGGATGAACAAAATGCTGAATAAATTATATTTTGGCTATATTTAACATATTTTTAAGTGAAATTTTAATTTCAGAATCCATTTGTAATTTTGGTTTGTCCCTTAAGTACAGATTTGTTATTTTTAATGCAGTCATATATTATTTGTAATTTTTCTCATTTCTCTTAAATTCATAGTTTTTAAAAATGTGCTATTTTTTAAAAAAACAATCCAAACTACACAACTTTATTAAGTAAAATAATGAAAACCCTTACCTCTAAGCCCTTCTCATTCCCAAGAGCGAATCACTGTTAATAATTTATAGAGTACTTGTTTAGATATTTTTCTGTGCACGTGCACAGATACTCACATACTCTTTAAAGTTTTGTTTTTATTAAAATATCACATTAATATTTCTTTGCAATTTGCTTTTCAGGCAATAAAAATCACGAATTCCTTCTATTTCAGTACTATATGCTAATTTGCCTAATTTTTAAAATTGTGCAATATTCCATGTTAGTGAATGCTGTCAAATATTAGACATATATTAAATGCTGGCTAATCTTCTGAGCACTTTAACTGTAATATCTAAACCCTCACAAAAAATCTGTGATGTGAGAATATTACAGCTCTTTTATTGATGAGAAAACAGAGGCAAAGTGAGTTATTTTTCCAATAATTTACCTAACCATTCCTTTAGTGGTAGACAGTTAGGATAGCTCCAATAGTTTTACAAATGCTGCACTAGAAAACTGGAATTAGACTTGTGCAGTACAAAGAACTGTAAGATTAATTTTTAGACTTATAGCCCAATTGCTCTTCAAAATTGCTTACTGTCCGCATATGGCACTGACTAATTTAAATCTTTTAATGTTTTTGCCAATCTGATGGGTAAAAATTTGTACTTCACTGCCACTTGAATTTATCTTTCTTTTGTAAGAAAGTTAAGCATATTTTCATAGATTGTAATGATATGAATATATATAGAGATATATATATATATATATATATTTTTTTTTTTTTTTTGAGACAGAGTCTCACTCTGTTGCCCGGGCTAGAGTGAGTGCCGTGGCGTCAGCCTAGCTCACAGCAACCTCAAACTCCTGGGCTCAAGCAATCCTTCTGCCTCAGCCTCCCGAGTAGCTGGGACT
>CAUYRT010100019.1:0-33374 GCA_963574885.1 Lepilemur ruficaudatus | reverse complement strand
GGGAGTCCCTTGGATTGCTTCCCCACCGGAGATTTGAGAGCTCTCCCATGATAACAGCCTCTGATAAGTGAACCATTGAGTTCATACATTCTTTCAGGGCAAAACCCTGCAAACTCCTGTTTCTGTCTTTAATATAGCAATATTGGGCAATACAATAAAATAATGATCTTATGAGCCACATTTCATTAATTCTTCAATCATATTTCCCAACATTTATTGATGACAATGGTGATGATGGTGATGGTGGTGATGGTGGTGGTGGTGATGGTAGTGATGATGGTGGTGATGATGATGCTGATGGTGGTGGTGGTGATGGTGGTGGTGGTGGTGATGATGATGATGGTGGTGGTGGTGGTGATGGTGCTGATGATGGTGGTGGTGATGGTGGTGATGATGGTGGTGGTGATGGTGGTGATGATGGTGGTGGTGATGGTGGTGGTG
The DNA here is from genome assembly GCA_963574885.1 of Lepilemur ruficaudatus. Lineage (NCBI taxonomy): Eukaryota > Metazoa > Chordata > Mammalia > Primates > Lepilemuridae > Lepilemur > Lepilemur ruficaudatus. The sequence continues at coordinate 32,933 of CAUYRT010100019.1, read as the reverse complement.
GTGATGGTGGTGATGATGGTGGTGGTGATGGTGGTGGTGGTGGTGGTGGTGATGGTGGTGGTGATGGTGGTGGTGGTGGTGGTGATGGTGATGATGATGGTGATGGTGGTGATGATCATGGTGGTGATGGTGGTCGTGATGATGGTGATGGTGGTGGTGGTGGTGGTGATGATGATGGCAGTAGTAGTAATGGTGATGATGATGCAGGTCTGAGACAGTCAGTGACTGGTTCAGGTGTGGGCACATGACCCGAGTCCCACCTCTCAGATCTGGGTAGACTATTGTTTGTACTATGGGGAAAATGGCCTTCCTCATTCCTCCTTGGCAGAGCCAGAGCCAACACAGCATCTTCAGCCACGAAGGATCGCACCTTTGTGCCCAAGAATGGTGCCTGCACTGTGGCTGGAGAGGGCGGGGGCCTGGGGCCATCATGTGAGCCTGCAGACTTTTCAGCTCACTAAGAATTTCCCTCTTTTTGTTTAGTCCAATTTGAGTTGAATTTTCTGCCACTTGCAAGAAAGAGTCGCAGTGGACACAACTATATCCCATATCATTAATACGAGCTGCTATTTAAGGAGTGCGTAGCATGCACCCGGTGCTTTACGCACCCTTCTCTTGTTTCCCCATGACGGCCCTGCAGCCCGTCTTGCAGCTGAGGAGACCATCAGTGAGTGTTTGTGACTTTTCTGAGCACCACAGCTAGTAGGTGGGAGCCAGGCCTCCCACTCGAGTCTGTCTGACCCGCACCATTGACTCAGTTTCTACTGAGCCTCTGTCCCTGGTTGTAAAACAGGAACAATAATATCTAACTCATAGGGGTTTGTAGCATTTCAATTTTTGAAAATGCAAAATGCCATGAACAGTCACACATCCACAGGTGACGCCTCATTTGCCAAGTTTCCCTTTGCTTGGCCTCGACAGGCTCAGAAGTGCCCAAAGGGGGAACGGGAAGCCAAGGAAGTGAGGTTTAAAAATAGTAGGAAAAGCAGAGAGAAAGGGAAGCCAGCTCTGAGATTATCTAGACCAGTGGTTTTTAGCCTTTTTTTTTTTTAAGCCACAAAACCTGTCTTCACATGCAAGCTTATGCCAAGGGCTCATGTGGAAAACACAATTTGAAAACACCGGTTTTACTGATGAGGGATTAGAGCCAAACGGAACAAAGAGGTAAAGTGACCTGTCCAGGTCTGTCCAGCTAGTGGCAGAGTTGGAACCATTTTCAGGGCTCCGGACTCCCATTGCAGCCCCACCAATACCTCTGAGAAGGTGAGGCGGAGATCCCGAGACAGTCCCGGGTGCCTGCGGCCAAGCGGGCGGGGCTGACGGGTGTGATTAATACCAGGGTGCACTGCAAAGCGAAGAATCGGGTCCCCAGATGTAGCTCAGGTGCTGATCCCGTGTGAATGTTCCCTCTCTTGCCCCATCGACCGGTACCAAACTCCTGGATGTGCGGCCTGTCTCGCCTCCCCCGGTGTTGGTCCTCTCCCTGACAGCCGCCTCACACACCTTACAGGTCGGGGTATTTGGGAAGACTAGTTAAACTATAACTTTTGTTGTTACTGTTTTATACACGTTTGGAAACCCAGTATGGCTAACTTCACATGAAAGGTGATCTAGCACTCTTACCTTGCGGGCTGTGTCAAAACCTGCTTAGCGAGGAAGCAATGTTAACGTGGAAGAGACTCAACTAACAGCCCCTCCCCTTGCCCACGTCCACGGCGACCGATCATGGGGACATAGGCAGGCGCCCAGACAGAATCAGGAGAAGAGTACCACATTCACTGATAGGAATTTGCACAACTTTCTCCAAAATGTCCATTTTTTTGTCACACAGGCTGTAGGTCAAAACCAGTTCATCATGCGGGTCGTGGAATTTATCTCACCTTGGGTTTCTCCCCAGCCAGTGATGTAACATACTGTCCGGTCAGCAACCACGTAATTCTCCGGTGGCAGACAAGCCGGGATTACTTTGTCAGTGAGGACCGCGGGGCTGGAAGAGAAACGTCCCCAGTTGCCTTTGACTCCCTGGCTGGGAGCCTTCTGCACCCACAACTAGACACTACCGGCCACCAAGCCCCTGAAGCCTCTGCGTGGCACCGCCCTGCCTCACTGACACGGAGCAACGGAGGGACGACGTTTCATCCTCGCAGTGGCCTGTGGTCGCCTAGGAGCTACATGAACTAAATGGATGTGAGGTGTCGTTTAAAAGGCATCAGTTGTACACAAGAGACTGCTGGTGGCGTCGCCCCGACAGCGGGCACGACAAAGACTCACTTTTCGTGCACATCCTGTGCACTGCCGCAATTTTCTACCAAGAGCGTCCTTTTACATGAATTTAAGAGGGCGCTGGTCAGCAGGCACAATGAGCAGCTGAAACCGTCACGAAGCTATGACAACAGCGAATGCGTTGTGAGACGGAGCAGGGTGCTCCCTGCTTGGGACCCCCAGTTTCCTCATCAGTAAATGTGGCAACAGCCAGGTATGAGGATCCAGTAACGTGCTCCATATCTAATGTAAGAGGACGGGGAGTAAGCACCTCACAAAAGCAAAACGGTATTGATTTCAAAGAACGCTCATGTGCCTTAGAGTTCCAGCGACTCTCAAACTTTAGAACTCTGTTTTTTAGACTTGATTCTACTTTAGTAAGTTCAAGGGGGGCGGGGGAAGGTGGGAAATGAGAAATGCCCTATTCTAATTAAGAACCATGGTTGTCGCCAACTTTGAGCAGATACACTTTCTGGGAGGCACCAGCCCAGCCTCTCACACAGCCGTGGTCACTCCTGTTCCCTTGTGGGACGCTAAATGCCTTGGACTCTGCAACTCAACAAGTGGCCTATCAGAGAACATTTCCAGAACCCAAAATTTACTAAAATACTTGTTCAAGCCATCAGGTCACTCTGAGAAGCGTCTGAGGACGAGGAGGAGAGGAGCCTTCGTGTTTGCGTGTTTGCTTGGGATGCAGGGGGCCCTGGACAACACGAGGAAAATCAGATACTTTTTGGACTGAGCCACAAAGGCCCTTTCTCCTCTTTCCAGAGTGCCCCGACATCCCAGGACCTCAACCCCAGTTGACAGCCTGGAGCAGCCGCCCCATGTTTGTGACCCAGGCCCAGAGGAGCCGCCCAGACCCTGCCCCCTGCACTGGTGCGGCCGCCTCTGTCACCGCCAGCACACCCTGCCTGCTGCAGCCCGTGAGCACCACCCGGGCGCCTGTGTGCCCTGCCGCCCGTCCCAAACGTGCCTATTCTCAAAACAGCTGCTGTCGGCCGGCTCCACTGGGACCTGTCTCCAAACAATCCTGACTTTAAGTGACATAAGCAAATTTATCAGTTCATCAGGCTTAATAAAACATTTCAATAGGAAAAATAAAATCAAAGAAGATTATAATGATAACAATGCAATTCACATTTGTAAATTGTATGTGGGGTTTTTTTTCCACATTGCAGTTTTTTTTAAGTGCATTGAATCATATACACTCTCACTTGATTCTCTCAAACACGTGATGATGAGAGAATTGTCGGTCTGGAGTAACGGAATCATTCTCTCACCGTGAGTGTGTGTTCACTGGTGGACAGTAAGTGAGAGTTTCAGGGGTGACAGCGTCCCTTACACTTCAACTCACTCTTTTTGCACGTGAGGAGACTGAGTTCTGGTGCCTTTTTCAAGACCACGGCTGGTCCATGGCAGGGCTGGGGTTGAAGTCTGATGCTATCCCCAAAGCTCTTGAGCCTTTAATATCACAGATGGTGCCTCCCTCCTGCCATGCAGCAGTGACGGTTGTAAAACCCAGTCGTAAAGCAAATGTCTTCACCAGCTTAGGGCAAAAACCACAGGTGAGCTCGTACCTGCTTAGCTTCAGCAAGGCAATATCTGCTTGGGTGGGCTCCAAGAACAGCCTAGACACTCCGATTTGCTGCACATCTGATTCGAGATTCACTTCTTCATGTGCGCCCAGGATGACCTTGTACGATGAAGGCCACCGGGACCTAGGAAAGAGCAAAACATGGTCTGGCCAGTTCACTGGCACCCAAAAACATGGCCCTGTCTCCCCAAGATCCTCAGCCATGCAGAATCAGTGACTTCTAAGAGGCAAGAAAGGAAATTCACGATTTGCCTGAATCTGGCTCTTAAGGAACGTTCTAGGGCTGCTCTGGCTGGGACCAATGCCTGTCGCAGTGACCAGCTCTGACCGGCTGTTCCTGGCCCTACAGAGTCACCCACACTGAGCCTTTCCCCTGCAGTTTCTCTCTAGAAACACTTCCCTCGTCTCTCGTCCAGCTGCCCTGGCAGTTCTCCCCCAGCTTCTGCACGTGCGCGGCCTGGCCCGCAGTGTCACTGCCGTGGACGGGAGGTGGAAGGAACGAAGGGAGGGGAGGAAGACACCTTTAAGACAAGCCCTCTCATCGGTTGTCCTGAAACATACCTCTCCAAGCAGTGGGCGGCAGTCAGCACCCACTCCGGTGACAGTAAAGTGCCTCCGCAGAAGTGCTGTCCAGATCTAGGAAGAAAACATGCCAAGATTTTAGTTCAAATGCAATGGTTTACTCTGCTCCATGACACAGAAAGCCAGAAAGACACGTTCACTCAATTTTGATAATGCTGCTATTCCCAGAGGAAAAGGCCGCCGCCCCAACATCAGGATGGTAGTGACTTTGAACTGTGCTCCACTAGTGGGATTTTTGGAAGGTCCCACCCACACCGCTCTAGGATGACTGTCACAGTGCAGGCACAGCCTGTCCACAGGAGACAGAGCTAAGTGGCCCCAGCGTGGAGGCCTATAGCCATTGACTTGACCCCATATCCCTGGACTCCAACAGAAATGACCAGCCAAAGACCTCCCTTCAAGGTCTCTTTTTTTGTTTTTGCTTTGAGACAGAGTCTTGTTCTGTCACCCTGGGTAGAGTGCAGTGGCATCATCAGAGCTCCCAGCAACCTCAAACAAACTCCTGGGTTCAAGTGATCCTCCTATCTGAGCCTCCTGAGTAGCTAGGACTATAGGCATGTGCCACCATGTCCGGCTAATTTTTTCTATTTTTAGTTGCCTGTCTAAATTTTTTTCTATTTTTAGTAGAGATGGGGTCTCGCTCTTGCTGAGGCTGGTCTTGAACTCCTGAGCTCAAGCGATCCTCCCACCTCGGCCTCCCAGAGTGCTAGGATTACATGCATGAGCCATGGCGCCTGGCCTTCCTCACAGTCTCTTTCACGTCTTTATGACAAGATCTATGCCAGCTCTGATGAACGTTCTTCCGAGGGCCTGGTGTGATCCCCAACAGCAGTGATTCACGGGAGTCTTCTGATCTCACCTGAGAAACTTTACTTTTGGGGGATGCCCCCTAAATCACTAACTTTATACAACCAACTAGGCACGCGGTAGCTCATAATAATGCTATGAGCGGCTCCAAACCAGATTGTAATGAAAAGAAATACAAATCTCAAGTGCGCGGTAGCAAGCACGTTACTAAATCAGGCCGGAAGTAGACCACGCACAGTTTGGGGAAGGATGAATTTGAAACATGAGCAAGGTGCAGACTCTGTATAGCGAGGAGCTGCTAAATGGTAAGGTAAAGAAAAACCAGCTCAGCAACACTGCACCGTGGCGGGAAGGCTCGTCAGCGGGGAGCAGCGACTGAGCTTGCGTGCAGGGCAAGCAAAACCGGGGCGTGGCCAAGCCTGTTTCACACGTGCGCTTTATGAGAGCCCCAAGAAAAGGGAATGTAGGAGAGGCATGTTCCACTGAAACGTAGCCCAAACTGTCGGACAGAGTTCAGCAGGGTCAGACTGATCACCCTTAAACTACGGTGACCACAAACTATCATTTGTTCATGTGCTTGAGAATGAGTGAGTAGCGTCTGCAGTAAGTTCAATGATTCACGAAAGTATATTAAAAAAAAAGAATCTGTATCTCTGAAAGACTGTTGATAATTTTGTCCTTGTCCCCCCACCCTGCAAAGTGTCACATTTCTAAAAACAGCCCTTTGTTTTCATTTTACAATGAGGCAATACTTAGCTATATAAACACTTAAAGCACCTTCAGCATTTTTCCAGCGATATCGGAACTTGGCGTAGATGACCGTGTCTGCAGATTTTGGTGATAGCTGCCCAGATCAAGGAAAAGATTCCAATTTGGGCCATTTTCAGAGTAGAGAACCCAGAAAAACATGATTTTTATTTTTATAGCTTTTTTTCCCTTCTTTGGCAAATACAGAAACATCACCGATGCCTCAGCAGTGCTGGCTCGGTGTAAATGCAGAGAGGCTGTACAGGGCTTCGCGGAAGGGCGGTGCGAGCTGCTCGCAGGGCTGTCTTACCTTGTTCTGAGGCTGATTTGCCAGGGCCAGGAGTGCGGGTGGGCCACACACCCACCCACCACCCTTCCGGGACATTTCTTGGGCTCCACTGTAGGCTTCCCGCAGCTGAACGAGGAGGGTGAGGGTGCTGTGGCACAAAGCAGGGAAGAGTCGCATGTGGGTCAGAGGTGGCGATTCGGTCACAGAATTCAAGATCAACTCCAAGGACTGAATTTTTGACATCGCAAAGCCAAATCACAAGCACCTTTTGGAACATTTTCTCTGTTTCAGAAGTGGTATTAACACAGAACCCTCTCCTTTCGAGGAAATATAAATTTTTTTAAAAAATTATTTTGTTGGAGAAGTCATACAATAAGTTGGTATAGCTACGCATTAGAATGAGATCTTTTCGGAGAGGACCTTGACTGGCACAAATGGTTATTTGTAATTGTTATTCTGACTTGACGTAATGTGTTTAGAACATCGTCTCATCCTTCCTGTCGTCATCATCATTGTCATCACCATCTAGACCGTGTAAAGTTTGCTGAAACCATAGTTGTCATCCCTGCTGAAAGGGACTTTCAGGTGAAGGAGCTACCGAGAGAGCTTCTGCAGAACAGACAATAACAGCCAGTAGGGAAAAAGCCAGCTGCCAACTCATGCTAAACCCAGAGAGCACAGTGCCATCTTCAAAAATAATGGCCAAGTCGAATCTTCCTAACAACCTTACTTCTCCTTCCTCCCTCCTGCTCTGCCCCAGGAGTGGCCCAGACACAAACCTGGCCAGCGTGGTTCCCATGGTCTTCACCACTAGCCTAAACTGCCTCCCAAAACAATCCCCAGACGCTGGTTTTCAGTGGCTTTGGGGGCCACGCTCCTTCCCCCCAGCTCAAGGGCCTTCCTCATGGCAGACACCAACCACATGCAATCAGACTGTGCAAGGGAGAAGTCCAGGATGGTTTTCCGTAACTAGGACAGGTTCTGTCTGCAAAGACTAGTCAGCAGAAAGTAAAACAGGGGCCGAGTGTCTCACACTTTTTCCAGAAATACCCATGGATTTGTTATCCCAGTCTTCTAAGAACTAATGTCAATTCCCCTTTCCCCGAAACAATCCTCTTAGGCCCTAGAAGTGTCTCAGAGCCATGAGGAAGGAACTCAACAAGCGGTCTCTAGGCTTTGTGGCTAATGTATGACTAATGAATAGTAACCTTAGGAGAAAGGAAATTTGGGGCCAAATGAAGATCTGCACTACTTTTCATTGAATTCTTAGGATGAAAATGTACAGGTTTGCCGTGTACATTACATGTGTAACTTTCCTTATGTTTGTATTTTCTTTCTCTTCCTTCTCATCTGCCATAGGGGAAAGTTTCCTAACCAGTGACTCTAAATTTGTTTTTCATGCATCCCAGGCCAGACATTGAAGAGTTCACCATCGTGGGGCTGATCAGATAAGCTTACTCTTTGGGGACTTTGTATTTAGTTTATGTAAGTTATAAGGGGAGGAGATGTTCCCCTAACACATGGGGCCAGTAGTAGGGCAGGTTCCGGATGCCCACGACTAGCAGAGGGCTCAGGGGAGGAGGGCAGCCAGCTCCTCCCCAGAAGACCCAGCTCCAGGCCCTTCCCCTCCCCTCCCCTCCCCTCCCCTTCCTTGTTGCAGACCCACATCAAGGAAGTGATCACTGCATTTATTTGAGAAGTAGTTTTTGTTTGTTTTTGTATTTGCCTTACAAAAAAAGAAAGCAGCTCACCACACTGAGGGATATCGCAGTAGTCAAAAAGTTTCCTGGGATTCGTCGTGTAGCACCAGGGACCATTGTCGTCACCGTCAGGATTCCGGCAGTACTGCGAACAAGCAGGTGTGTGAGCCGCGGCTCACATGGGGCAGAGGGGAAGGTCTTAGCGACCAGCCACAGAGGACAGTGAGGCATTACTAACTCACTCAGATGGTCCCTGGGTGACTTCAGCAATCGTGTGACCAATGAAACCTGCTCACTGTCCACTGAGAAACTTTTGTTTCTGTGGAGTGTGCACCCTCCATGGGTCAAGACAGACAGCCAGTGTCTTGCTTTTCCTTCCTGTGATATTGTGACATAATAAGAAATATATATTTGTTCTCTGCCCCCAAGTTCCTGACACAGAACTTCTAAATCCCTTGGAATTTTCTGGGCTGTAGGAGCATCTTTTGTTCTAACGAAGCAACTCTTGGCGGTCTCCTGGTAGCCTCAGGATGGGGGCTGGTCACCAAGGGAACCAGCTGTGTGATTAGAGGGTTGGAACTTTCAGCCCTACCCTTCGACCTGTGGGGAAGGACTGAAGGCCGAGTCGATCCCCAGCGGCCAATGATGCAATCGCTCACGCCTACAGAATGATGCCTCCGTGAAAATCCAGAAGGAGAGTTTCTGGATAGCTCCAAGCATGGAGGCGCCTGGAGGGTGGCGTGCTGGGGGGGTGGTGGGCATGGAAGCTCTAAGGCCGCCTGCATGCTCTGCCCTGGGCATCTGTTCCACCTGACTGCTCCCCGGTGTCCTTTACAATAAATGGGTAAATGTCAGTAAAGTGTTCCCTGGGTTCCGTGAGCCGCTACAGCAAATCAATCAAATGCAAGAAGGGGCTCTCGGAAAAACAGATTTATAACCAGTTGGCCAGAAGTACCCATCACAAGCTAGAACTTGTGATTGGCATCAGAAATGAGGGACAGTCTTGTGGCACTGAGCCCTTAACTTGCGGGATTTGACATTATCCTCAGATACAGGGTGTCAGGATTGACTTAAATTGCAGGCCACCCTGCTGGCTGCCAGAAGAACTATGCTGAGTGGCGAGTGAGAGTGGGGGGCACACTTCGGCTTTTCAGACTGCCCCGTGCCTATCCCCCAAAGTAAACCATCCCAGAGACTGTGTGAGACTAGGGGAAATCCTGCTGGGTGGGGTGCTGTCGGCCCATCAAAATGTTTTCTAGAAAAATCTGACTAAAATGTCATGAAGTGCATCTCTGATCACTAGAAACTAGAGGACAAATACTAGAAACTGGCAACAGCCCCCAATAACAGAAGCATGCAAGAAATGTCACCAAAGGGAAGTGAGAGGCCTGAGAGTGACCGCAGCACGGGGCTCTGCCTGCCTGCGCCCACCGCACTGTCCGTGCCGACGCCAGTGATATTTTACGCTCCAATTTTTTCCTCTCACCCCCATCCTTTCTCACTAATACCAAAGATCAGTCCAGGCTGATTTTCTGCAACAGGATCAATTCTGTTTGCAAAGATGGGTCAGCAAGAAGCAAATAGAGTCCAAATCAAAGTGGCTTACGTTTTTTTCCAGACCTGCCCGTGGATTTGTCTCTGGAGTGAAAATGGTGTGACGATGGGGCTCCTGAGCAGCCCATCCCTGGCACAGAGTCCCAGTGACAGTGGTCGCCATCTTGCCCCGGTAGTTTTTGCCGTTCCCGATTATGCACTCTGCAGGAAATGAAATGGGTGGTCACACACTGCTACATCGACCGGGACCACAGGGAATGATGCAGTCTTGTCGGTTTCTCCAGGATGACATGCTCAGTGGTCACATTCCTCCGAAACTAGAATGCTGAGATTGCAATGAACACTGCCTAATTTACGAAATTACCAGATAAGCTTATTGCCTTGGAAATAATTGCATATTTAGAGTAAGAACTTTGGATAGGACACTAAGATGACCAGTTTCGGCCGGGCACGGAGGCTCACCCCTGTAATCCTAGCACTCTGGGAGGCCGAGGTGGGAGGATCACTTGAGCTCAGGAGTTCAAGAACAGCCTGAGCAAGAGCGAGATCCCATCTCTACTAAACATAGAAATAAATTCGTCGGGCAACTAAAAATAGAAAAAATTAGCCAGGTGTGGTGGTGCACATCTGTAGACCCAGCTACTCAGGAGGCTGAGGCAGGAGGATCGCTTGAGCCCAGGAGTTTGAGGTTGCTGTGAGATAGGCTGATGTCACAACACTCTAGCCTGGGCAACAGAGCAAGACACTGTCTCAAAAAAAAAAAAAAAAAGATAACCAGTTTCATGACAAGGTGAATGGTAAGTCAAGCACCCTGGAGAATTTGCACAAGTCCTAAAATCTCCGCTCACCCACAGTCTACCAAAAATAACAGCTCTCCCGAGAGAGCGCTGAGGCTTCCTTCCACGTGGCAGACCCACCAGCAGCACTCGAATGCCCGCATAACACGGAAGCCTTCTGCACCAGAAAGATCTCCCATCCCTTTTCATCCCAAGGTCCAGATACGCAGATGTGCAGCCAGAGAGTTCTTACCTTGCTCAGAAGGAGCCTCTACATTTGGAACTTGGGAGAGAGTCGGAGGGGCAGCGACACTCACTTCTGCATCTGAGCATTTCTTCAGGTTACAGTACTGCCACCTGACGCTCGGGTCGGTGGTGTAACACCAAGGGCTTTTGTCCCCATCCGGATTCCTGCAGTAGTTCATTTTCAAGTCACTGTAAATTCCAAAATAATACAGGTCACGAGAGGTGGGAAAATCTTTGGGGGCATCCGGCACCCTCTAAATTTTGTTATAAGAAAATGTTAACAAGTGACTTGGAAATGTTCCCATTAAAGGAACAGTAATAATACCACAGGCACAAACAGTCCTTAACTTCTCAAAAACTGTGTGAATTTCAAAGAGAGATGACAATTTTTTTATTTTAAAAAATCAAGAGTAATATATGCTCCATTTGAAAACCGAGACAATATATAAATAGATAAAAGAAAGTGTCAGAATATCCTGCTTCAGCATTCTGTAGATACATTCCTCCCACATAAACTGATACAGATTTTGAAGTGTGTATATTAGATTTTTATGATGATATGCATCTATCTAAGTCTGTCACTCTCTCTCTCTCTCTCTCTCTCTCTCGCTGACTATATAATGATATGTAAGTTGGAACTAAAACCTATTGCCCCAAGGAGGAAATGATATGCAAGATGATACCATTCCCAGCCCATCCTTCTTAGTCTGTTTACTCATAGTGTAGCTAAACTGCTGTACATTTACAATGAAAAACAATCCTGAAAATAATATCACTATAAATATGGTATTGGGTAGATCCAGTGGGTTTGGGTTTGAAAGACTTATATAAAAGCTGGCCTGGAAAACCAGCCCCCGCAGGCAGGATGTGGTTCTGTGGCCACATTCCTGGCCAGGAGGTCCTCTCCTGCCCCCAGTCCACCCTATGCTGGCTGCAGCCACTCGAGGCTGAGGGAATGGGGATGACACTAAGGAACAGTGAGACAGAAAGGATAAAGGGAGACAGCTGGGTAGCCTAGGGGACCTGAGGCAGTTGCGTGGTTATGGAGGAAGCAGAGAAATTTGAGTAAGAGACATAGTAGGGGAGGCTCCCGGGGAGCCCTGGAGGATGCGATCCCTTTGGGCTTCCCAAGAACATTGTCCAACCTCTCAGAGTCCTCAGCCTTGGAAGCCCCCTGCAATGCCGATGCATGACCTGCATCTGAGAAAGCCTGAGCCGTGTTTCGTGCTACGGGAATGCAACACCGAGTCTGCAGATACTGCCGACACGCGAAATGTCTCAAGCCCAGGCCCACCGTCTGGGAAAGCCAGTCAGCGAGTTTCCAAGCAGCTGTAGGTGCTAAAAAATTCTTTTTATATGTTGCTGCATTCAATTTACTAATTTTTTGTTAAGTCTTTTGTGTTTATGTTCACAACAGATAATGTTCTATAGTTTCTTGCCATACCCTTGTCTACTTTTTTTTGTATCTGAGATTTTTGACCTCGCAAACTGAGTTCAGAAGTGTTCTCTCCTCTATTTTCTGTAATAGACAGTAAAAGATTGGAGTTATTTCCTCCTTTAGTACCAGATAAAATCTCCAGTGAAGCCATCTGGGCCTGGAGTTTTCTCTGTAGGAAGTTTTTTTGATTTATAATATATACTAATATATTAAAGAACATATACACATATTTTCTTTAGACTGTTCAGAAATCAATTTGTTCATTGTCTGATTTACTTATCTGTTTTTCATAAGGAATTAGTCCATATAACCTAAGTTGTTGCGTTAGTCAATATAAAGTTGTTCTTCATATTTTCTTATCTTTCAATATCAGAAGGATTCTATAGTGATGCTTCCTGTCTGCTTCTGTACCTGATGGAGATGACTGTACTGTCGCCTGTGTTCGTGACCATGTTAGCCAGAGGTTTAGCAATTATATCGATCTTTTCAAACAACCAACTTTTTGTTTCACTGACTTAATTGTTTATCTATTTTCTTTTACATTGAATTTCATTTATTTTTACTATTTCCTTTCTTCTGCTTACGGTGGGTTTTATTTGCATTTCCTTGTCTAGATTCTTAAGTTGTTATCTTAGATCAACAGTTCTCAATGATTTCGGTCTCAAGACCTCTTTACACTCTTAAAAAGTATTGCAGATCCCAAAGAGCTTTAGATTTGGTGATATATACTATTAACATTTATTGCATCTACCACAAATGAGAAGTTTTTAAAACGTAAGAATACACATTCACACATTTCATTAGCCATCAGAGAGATGATATCATTACACATTATGTAGCCTCTAGAAAATTCTGCTATATCCTTGTGAGAAAATGAAAGTGAAAGGGAAAAATACAATTTTTTAAAAAAATATTTTAACTTCAGAGACTCTCCAAAGGGGTCTCAGGAATCCCCAGGTTTCTCCAGACCACACTTTGAGAACTGTTGGCTTGAATCATTGATTTTTAAATGTTTCCATTTTCTAATAAGAACATTGAAAGCTATAAATCCCTAAAAACATTAGCTGTATTCCACAAATTTTGATATATTGTGTTTGTATTATTATTCAGTTAAAACGTTTCTCATTCCTTTGTGATTTCTTCCTCGATTCATGGATGATTTAGAAATTTGTTGTTTAATTTCCAAATATTTGGGAAGTTCCTTAACTTTTTATTATTTATATCTCATTTAATTCAGTTGTGGTCAGAAAACATACTCAGTATTATTTCAATATTTTGTAGTTTATTGAGACTAGTTTTAAGGCCAAGCATATGCTGTATCTTGGTGAATGCTCCACACACATTTGAAAGTGTGTTCTGCAATTTGTAATTGGCATAGTAATTTGGCAGAGTATTACATAGGGTATTTTCTGTTAAATCTTCTATATCCTTTCTGATCTTTTGTCTATTTGTTCTATTATCTTTTATTTGGGGAGGATTTATAATTATACTGAGAGATAAGTAAGGAAATCTCCAACTATCATTGTGGACTTATCTCTTCAGTTCTGTCAGCTTTTGATTCCTGTATCTGAAGCTGTGTTATTAGGGCACCACACATTTGGCATTGTTTTCTCTCGATAAATGAGCCCTTTTTACTTATGAAACATCCTTTTTATCTCTGGTATTATTTCATGTCCTGAAATCTACTTTGTCTGGTATTAACATAACCGCTTTTTTTGATTCATGTTTCAATGGTGTATCATTTTCCCTACTTTGGTTTTTAATGACTGTCTTTACATTTCAAGAGCATCTCTTATAAAAGGAATATGATTGAGCATTGGTTTTTATTCAACTTGAAAATCTCTGCCTTTTAACTGACATGTTTAATCTTTTTACATTTAATATAGTTTCGATGTGGATAAGTTTAAGTCTACCACAATGCTATGTGTTTTCTGTTTGTACCATATCTCTTATATTCTTTTTTCTTCCTTTCCTTCCTTCTTTTGAATTAATTGAATATTCTTATTATTATTATCTCTTCTCGTAAGTTTAAATATTTTTAGTCCTTCTTTAACCTATCACATTCAACCATGTATTAGTGTTACATAACTCCATGAAGAATGCAAGACACAACAGTAGGATTCTGTTTATCTCCTACATTATTTATGCTACTGTTTTCAAAATTTAACATATATTAAAATAAAAACACACTGTTCTCATTTTGCTTCAAGTAGTCAAATATCTTTTAAAGAAATTAAGAAATTAAGAATTGGGATAAATAAAATCTTTTACATTTACATTTACCATTTCCAGGGTTTTTCATTACTCAGCATAGATTAAAGTTTCCATTTGGTCTTACTTTTCTTAACATCTTTTATAGAATACACATGATGGTGAAAACTTTTTTCAGTGTTTTGTTTGTTTTCTGGGGGGAAGAATATGTATTTATATAACATTCATATTCAAATGAATATAAATATTCAAATGAATATTTTAAAAATTGCTCTGCCAATTCTATCATTTCTAGATCTATTTGTATTGACTGATTTTTCTCCTTATTATGGGTCACACTTAATGCTTTGTGTATGTCTAGGAAATTTTTAAATTTATGTCAAACATTGGGATGCCACATTACTGAGCAACTTGATTTTGTTTTTTACCTCCAAAGAGTGTTTTTTCTTCTGGAAGGCAGTTAACTTACTCGGAGATCATTTTGGACATTTTAGGCTTGCTTTTGAGCTTTGTTACGGTGTTTCTAGAGTAGCCTTTCTTCTAGGAATACATAATTCCTACTCCTAAAGCATGGTTTTTCTGGGGTCTCTGTTGAGTGCCCAAGATGTTCAATGAGGACTCTCTTCTGTGGCAAGGCAGAACTCAAAGAGCTCCCACTGCCGTGGGAGCTCCCTGGTAGCTGCTCTTTGCCCAGTAGTTGTTCTTTGTCCTACTTGCTTTGTGTGGTATCTCCCAGTACACCTGCAGCTTTCTATTTTGCCAAATACTTGAGGAGATCTCTATGCATATTGCTGGAGCTCTTTCTCTCCACAGAGCCTCTCTCATTACCCAGCCTAGCAAATCCCAGCTGCCCTAAGAATCCCAGACTTCAGGGGTTGGAGGTTGGAATGACAGGATTCCATGGTGGAAAGATTGCATTGATCTTTCACGGGATTGTGGCATGGTCCTATTCCCAAGTGTTTGGTCATTTGTTCTCCTGAGTTTTGAATTAATGTGGCCTCACCACTTCCATGTATCCCCTGTCCCTACAACACTGCTCAGGAACAGTGGACACTCCATAATTTCTCTTCTGTCAGACCTTTCAGACCTCTGACCCCAAAGCAAGGTTCCTACACATTTTGCCTCAGGGTCTGGCTCTAAGAAAAATATGATCCTAAGGAGTTAGCTTAAAACATAGCTCTTCTATGAGAAACTATGTCGGCTGTTTTTCCTCTTATGGTTAAAATCAAAGACCTACTCATTTGGGTAGTTTTCTGGGGTCTTCTCATGTCGATGTGGTATCATAGACGACCAAGACTGACATTTCCTTCCTGTGATAGTGATGGATGATGTACCTCGGTAACTTTGCCCATTACCATGGTAGCACTCCTGGACCACAGGGGTTTGCTCAGGTGGTGCTAAAATTAAAATAGAAGAAATCAAGCTTAATAAAGACTGAAACAGAGAAACATGTGAAGTGATTCATAACAAAAAACAGTTCATTAATCTCTGGAGATTACCACTGTTCTCTTTTCCATACTAGCAGGCAGATGGACATGCAAAAAAAGTCAACAAATTCATAGCATTGTAGAACTTTAATAACCTAGCCTTTCTTGGGAAAGTTTAATTTAAAACTGAGGGAAAAACAGCCAAGTCAGAGAGTACGGCTGTCAGCAGGGAGTCACACTTGAAACCTCTGGACATTTCCCCAGATCATTTGCTCATGCAAAGCCAAAGCCTTAAGCTTCCGGGGGATGGGGCAGGAAATGGTGCAGCATCAAGGACTACAGGCAAAGATCCACTGTTTCTCAGATGGGGTACAGGCAAAAACCTCTTTCCCCTGGAGGAGAGACCAGGAACCCTCTTGCCAAGGATCCCACATTGACACAAAGCAGAAGCCCACTACTCTTCCACTCCACGCCCTCCACAGATACAAGTTCCATGAGAAGGAGGAACAAGAACACTGAGAAATCACTACTACCAAAGCCTAGGTATGTAGAGCTTACCACAAGTGTGGGTAGACCAGGGAGACAGAGCATTTGCCTACTTTTACCAAAAACTGAGTATGAATACCAAGAAACAGCAGTGTATCAGTGGGGCCAAATTAAGCATATGGAGAGATGCCCTGTGTGGTGCAAGCATGGAATGACTGCTAAAATCTGACAGTGAGTTAAGAACACAGAGAAAACTCTTCAGCACCCCAGACCCCACTCTAAGCACAAGGTAAGAGCAGCCCATCGCTGGAGGAATTTGAAACCTGTGGTGCATGTACTGTAAAAGGAGCAACAACAAAGCCCAAATTGAGTTCACCTGCTGACTACATTGATTCAGATACCCGCACAACATGTTGACAAAAGAAGAAGAGTGCCCATTTCAAAGTATAAATAATATTTACTGCAATCTATACTGACGTTCTATTCATAATGTCCAGCATCTGGTTAAAGAATTACAAGACACACCAAAAAAGGGAAGGAAAAATAAAACAACACCACTGAGTAATAAAGCAACCAGCCTCAGAGATGACTCCATTTAGAAACTATCTGATTGGGATTGTAAAATAATCATGATTTCAATGTTAAAGAATCTTGTGGTAAAGATAGACATTATGCATGGATAGATGGAGAATTTCAGCAAAGAGATGGAAAGTCTAAAAAAGAGTAGAATGAGATTGCTAGACATGAAAACCATGGTGTCAGAAATGAAAAATCCTTTCAATGGGCTGATCAGCAAACTACGCAGAACTGAGGAAATAATCAGTGAACCTGAAAATCAGTTAATAGAAATTATCCAAACTCACACACTAAGGAAAAAGAGTGATTGAAGGAAAAAAAACCAGAGCAAACATTCAAGAGTTATAAAACAATACCAAGTGGCGTAACATTTGGGCACTTGTAATCCAAGAAGGAGGAGGGAGAGAGAGAGAGAGAGAGAGAGAGAGAGAGAGAGAGAGAGAGAGAAGGGAAAAGAGAAATATTTGAATAGATAATGGCCAAGAATTTTAAAAACATAATGAAAATCAACAATCCACAAATCCAAGAAGCTCAGAAAACCCAAGCAGAATAAATTTTAAAAAAAATTAAACACATCCAGATTCAACATAGTCAAACTTCTGAAAAACAAAGATGAGAGAAAATCTTAAAGGCAGCCAGAGAAAAAGGAATGTAGGAAGAAGGATAAAACAGAAGATAATAGAGGATCACCTTTAAAGTGGTAAAGTAAATAAAACTGTCACATTGGTACCTATACACACCAAAATTATTTTTAGAAACTGAAGGCAAAATAAGACTTTTGCATACATACAGAAGCTGAAACACTTCATCAGCAACAGTCCCGTGCTACAAGAATTGCTAAAGGTTGAGTTTTTTACAAGAGGAATATGACACCAGATGGAAATGTGGATCTACACAAAGAAAGGAGTAGAGCACTAGAAATGGTAAAATAAATAAGTAAATAAAATGTAAAAAATATTTGTATTTATAATCACTTTAAAACACAACTGATTGGCCAGGTGTGGTGTCTCATGCCTGTAATCCTAGCACTCTGGGAGGCCAAGGCGGGTGGATCGTTTGAGCTCAGGAGTTTGAGAACAGCCTGAGCAAGAGCAAGACCTTGTCTCTACTAAAAAAATAGAAAAAAATTAGCTGGACAACTAAAAATATATAGAAAATATTAGCTGGGCATGGCGGTGCATGCCTGTAGTCCCAGCTACTTGGGAGGCTGAGGCAGGAGGATCACTTGAGCCCAGGAGTTTGAGGTTGCTGTGAGCTAGGCTGACGCCACAGCATTCTAGCCCAGGTAACAGAATGAGACTCTTTCTCAAAAAAAAAAAAAAAAAAAACCACAACTGACCATTCAAGGCAAAAATAATATCAATGTATTACGAGATTTACAACATAATAGAAGTAAGCTTCTTTTAGAGAGGACGATAGCACAACATTGTGGGAGGAAGGAAATAGAAATACAGTGTCCTAAGGTTCTTATACTATATAGCAACCAACTAGAATAAGATTATTTGTAGGTGGAATGTGATAAGTTAAAGATGCGTTAAAGAAAACGCTAAAACTATTACAACTGATTTACCTAATAAGTAAATAGTGCAGATAAAAGACAATCATAAAAATACTCAATTCAAATGGAAGTGGAAACAGACAAAAAAAGAAACAAGGCTCAAATAAGATAAAGAGAAATGCCTAACTTCATGGTAGATTTAAATCCAACCATATTAACAATTACATTCATGCAAATAGTCTAAACACCTAAATTAAAAAGCTGAGAAAAGATATATCAGACAAATACTAGTGAAAGGGAGCTGCAAAGGCTGTATTCACATCAGCAAAAATAGACTTCAGAGCAAGAAATATTTCCAGAGATGAGAAATATTATTACATAATGATGAAAGGGTCATGTCATCAAGAAGACATAACAATACTAAACGTGCATGTGCCTAACAATAGAGCTTGAAAATACAGAAACCAAACAGAGCTAGAACCTAAAGAAACAGACAATCTATAGTTGAAGTTGGACCTGTCACCATTCATCCCTCAGAAAGCAAGAGAACAGGAGACGGAAGTCAGGGAGGATACATGTGAACAGCACTAACAATCACCTTGACCTAACCGACCTTCAGAGAACACCCTACCCGACAACAGCAGGAGTCACATTCTTTTCAAGGGCACAGCAAACGTCCACCAAGATGACTATATTTTGAACCATGAAACAAACCTCAACAAATTTAAAAATGACTGAAATCATACAGAGCATGTTCTCTGACCACAACAGAATTAAACTAAACAAAGCCACCGTACGTAGTGATGGCGGCACTGCAGTATTAACCTGCGGAGGATGTCTGGGCCCTCAGTAAGCTCTCATAGCCTTTCGTACCTGAAGCATCCAAGTGTTCCGCGGACAACTGAGAGGCCCCACAGGACGGTATCTGGCAGTATTCCCACCTCACTGCATTGTTGGTTGTGTAGCACCATGGGGCTGTTTCTCCATCAGGGTTACGACAGTAGTTTTCATCCAAATTCCTGGGGGGGAAAAAGTGATTGTGAGTTTGGCTTTCCAAAGGCTAAATAAACAAGGTGCACACATGCTTGTTTATGGTGATATTGGATATACATCCAGCCGGACAGTCTAGAGTCACACAAATGAATAAGAGGTGCCAGAAGGAAGCTCAAGCAGCCTAGGATTTCATACAATTCCACAGAATCATGGCCCAGATGCTCCTCCTGGGCAAGTGTTTGAAATATATTCCCTGACTTTGTATGGCCAAGTAAATAGGTCTTTTACTATGTGTTGGGCACTATGCTATACGCTTGAAATGCAAGGGTTATTTTCCACACTATTCCTGCCTCTGTGAGTATACCTCCCAGGCATGGGATTTGAGGGTTACAGAGCAGCGGTTCTCAAACCTCAGAGTGCATTCAGTGGAGGGCTTTTCCAAACATATTGCTGTGGCCCATCCCTAGAGCTTCTGAACAGGGCCCAATAATTTGCATTTCTAACAGATTTCTAGTGATGCTAATGCTGCTGGCCTGGGAAACCACACTTTGAAGACAAGTGTTAGCAGGAAACAGTACTGAATTTCACTTCCCTTGCACATGAGGCGATCAGTTTTCATTCGAGAATACTTTAATCCTCGGATCCTATCAAAGTGGATGCGATTTCACATTCCACAGCAGCAGAGAGGGGATAAGACCAGAGGGACTTACTTGCAGGGAAAGTTTTCTGGTGTCCTGTCGTGTCTGTGAGGGGTCTGCTCACTCCAGCGCTGGCAGGTGAGCCCAGACACGGTGACAGCCACCTTCCCACGATAGCTTTCGCCTCTTCCCTGCAGACACTGGTACGTTGGGCCAGAAGATGGTGGGGGTGTTGCTTGAATAAGGAAAATAAACTGTTATACAATGAATATTTTCAAATAAAGAATGCACAGATGGGAGGTAGGGAGAACAGATGCGGGCTGCCGTAGCCTGTCTTCTCCTCGGCTCAGCCTGTCTTGGAATCTGGCACTTGAAAGTTGTTCAGCATTCTCAGAAGAAATCAGGCTAGCAGGACCTATGCCTGCGGGACCCTTTCGTGGGGAACTCCTCCAGAAATAGACTCGTGGGCAGATGCTGCCTTCTATGCTCAGTTGGTCACGCACAGTGAGTGTCAATCTGTGTCGCCCGCACCGCAAATCCTTACATATGCCAGCGGTCCACGCTCTTTTGTGAAGAGTAAATTATTCACTGAGTAAACATAACTGAGTGACACCCGATAGTGCACAAGGCCGAACAACAGAGAAGGAGTCCGTGGAAAGAAGGCGAAACATGTGTCCAAGGAAAAGTGTGTGCATCCAGAAATCAAAACGTTCTTGAGGAAAAAAAGAAAAGAGAATCTGATGTTCACAAAAAGGGAGAATCCCTGAGGAACTTCAGCTCCCAAAAGGATGATTTTCAGAGCAAAGGAGAGCAAGCCAGCCCTCACCAGATCCTTTTTAGCTTGTGATGACTGTCTTTGTCTACGCTTCTAATCTGTTGCTTCAGATTCTCAGAGAAGGAAAACATTATAAAATTGCTTTCTCCGTGACACGTCTGCTAGGTCTGCCATTTCATCTTCTCCTCCTGAACTCTCCTCCCCTGCAGGGCCCAACTTGGACATACTGAAAACTGGACATTCACAGACACTCCTTTGTTTACAAGGCAAGGGACGGAACTCTGGCTGATAATGAAATCCATGTACCAGAGAGCATGGGTCCAGTTCCCCTGTAGCACAGTGAAGAGTAGCATACCAGAGATACCACCCCAGAACCTACATTTACGTGTACTCATAAGAGGCAGAAGTCTCTGATAGGAAGAAACAAAAACAAAAACATAACACATGGATGCTCTGATCTATTACCTACAGTAACCACTAAACTGTTTTAAAAGAGCAGTAAGACCCCGCTGGGCTTGCAGGTCACTTTCTAGGCCCTGCACTCTGCACCGACGCATGTTTTCCGTTTGATTTTCAGACCAGAGCAGGGCAGTACGCGCACGTACTTACTGCAGCGGGGGATGTCGCAGAGCTCCCAGCGCTTTTTGGGATCGGTGGTGAAACACCAAGGCCGGGGCTCCCCGTCTGGGTTTCGACAGTAATTCATCTTCAAGTTCTTGTTTGGAAATCTGAACGGGCAAGAGAGTTTCAACAGCACTGAGCATTTACATTCATGGATGGGAATTTTTTTGAATGAGCAAACATTGAGCACCTGCTGTGTGCTAGGCACAGTCAGGCACCAAGGTAATTGGATGAAGGCAGTCCTCAAAGAAGAAAGATTGGCTCAGAATTCCAAGGGCTTTTATTCATTTTTAGAAACCAGGGATGGCAGCAGAGGGGCTCCCCATTATGTTGCCCAGGCTGGCCTTGAAGTCCTGGGCTCAAGCGATCCTCCTGCCTCATGCCTGGCCGCTATGGGCTGTTTCCTGACAGTTTCCATGTGTAGAAATCACTCAGCAGCATCAGTATAACCTTATCATTTTGGCCATCTGGAAAATTGATGTAAGCAAACTCCAGCTATTCAGCTGCAAATGATGGCAATTTTTAAAATACAAAGTGCTCACTGCCTAAAAATAGTCATTTCGTACATAACACAGCCAAGAAGTTGGCATCTTCACAGCTTAAAGGAATGGTCCTGCTTATCCCCTTGGCTCTGGTCCTGCCAGCCCTGAAGCTGAGAGAGAGCCAGGGAGAAGCAGTGCTGCCGAGCGCGCCGGCTGCCAGCCCTCCGCAGGGGGACCGGGTGGCTCAGGCTGTGGGCAGGATGCACGCCACGCCTGGTGGCCCTCTGGGCTTATTCCCTCCCTCTCTGAGGTTGTAAATGCTTAGTCGGGATGCACAGAGCAGCCAGCAGTGGCTTAAGCAGTCCGCTTCTCCTGGTTTCCTGCAGTGAATTTGCCCAGTTTGAGGCCTTTATCGTATTTCTCCTTTGCAGGATGGCGACTGCTGTGCTGTGAGCTGGCTGTTCGGAAAGGGAGGTGCAAACACAGAGCGCAGTTGTTGTCCACAATGAAAGCTGTGGCTTAGCCTCGCTTCTGCATTTCTTATGAGCTCTGCTCTGGTCCTGCGGTCATCACAGAAGGAAGAGAAAGTCCAGGAGCAGCTACAGAGTGGGCAGTGTTTCCAGCACAGCTAATGTGAAATAGAATAGGCACAAAACCTTACTCCAGCCATCATTACTTTCTAGAGCAGGGTCTCCTACTCCTACTTTAAGTTCATGGTCCCCTTTGAGAATCTTCTGGAAGTCATGAGTCCTCGTCCCAGAAAAATGCACAGATATAAACACACATAAAACATCGGGGGATTCACAAAACCCACGATGTTCACCCGTAGATGATAGATTAGGAAGCCTTGAATCTCATCGGTATAAAGGGAAAGGAAAGGAGTAAAGAAAAGAGAGAAATATTTGGAAAATACACAAGCCAGAGGTATCTGTATTTCTCAGTACAGATTTCAATGCATTCATACATGTGTTAGGATTTCTATGTGTGTACAGGTAGGCCAAGGATCTGGTTATAACACAAATTCAGATTCAGACGGCCTGAGATCCTGCCTTGGGAACAAACCCTCAGGTGGTATCACCACTGCTGGTCCATCCACGGACCAGATTTTGAGTAGTAAGAGCGTACGCTTGCACTTGTGGGCAGATGCCGGCTTTGAAATTCAAAAACAGCAAGTGTTTGCTTCTGGAGGAATGCTGAAAATATCTAAATATTTTTAATAAGAGTAAATGTCTGAGAGAGCTGCAGAGTCTTAAACACGGAATGCTTTTCCCCGCGAGACTTACTTGGAAGGAATGTATCCATGAGCATGTGGGCTCTGCGAGTCCCAGGCCTGGCACTCCAGTCCAGACATGGTCTTGGAAACTTTGCCCTGGTAATTTTCTCCACTGCAGTGCATACATTCCTCTGCGCAGGGAGGGGACGAAAGAGAGAGGGGACGTTATTCTGATCATTCAGATGACTGCCAAATAAGCTGGCCCCGCTTTAAGATTGTAGAGCTAGAGTTTTTGATCGTGCTCATGGCCTCGTGGGGGAACGATATCCACCTGCAGTGACGGCGCTTCTCTTTTTACATTGTTGAGGAAGCATGACGGGATGTTTTTTGCTTTCCTAAATTATTCAGAAAATGAATCTTTGATTTAGAATTGTTGGAGTCATATGGCGAGGCAGAGTAATACACTATGTGACTTAAGTTCTCATAGGGTAATAAGGGAAACAGGGGCAGACTTAACACAAAAACGATACGTTCAGGACACTCACAGGCCAGATGACCTATAACACCGTGTGCAAGTAAAGGAGCCCCATGCTCAGATAAGAGTGAAGGGAGAGCTGAATTGCCACACGGCACCATATCCACATTATCGCTCGCATGAATCCCACCTTTATCTGTCCCCCTTGCACTAGTAAATGTAGACAGAAATATGAAACGAAGAAGTTTCTTCCACATGACACTTTTAACATTTTTAGCATTGACCTTTGAAGTGCACTATTGAGTTGGTTGGTCCACTAAAATAATAGATTGCTGGTTTAAAAACTGCTTTCATTGCTTAGCTCCAACTAAACTACAAAGTCTACCACATTAAATTAATGGTGTGTATTTGAATTTTATTGATTTCCTGGTTTTATTTTAATCATTGAATTATAAATTTGTCTGGGGTTTTACACTGTGTAAGAGTTTTAAGCATAAGAAGCTGTGTCTAGAATTTAGACCTACTTTTATATTTGTACCTGTTGAAGTAACATTTTCCTTCTTTCTTTTTTGAGACAAGGTCTCACTCTGTTGCCCAGGTTAGAGTATAGTGACGTTATTATACCTCACTACAACCTTGAACTCCTGAGCTAAAGCTATCCTCCTGCTTCGGCCTCCCCAGTAGCTGGGACTACAGGTGTGTGGCACCACACCCAGCTAATGTTTTTATTTTACTTTTTTATAGAGATGGAGTCTCTCACTATGTTGCCCAGGCTGGTCATGAACTCCTGGCCTCAAGCGACTCTCCTGCCTTGGCCTCCCAAAGTGCTGGGATTAGCATCTGAGCCATTGCACTCGTCCTGAAGAGTCATTTTCATAAAAATAAATCAGGTCAATAGTTGGGGTCTGAGCAAATCTTTGCTCCTTTCCAAGAAGTGAATACTTACTCAATTTCATCGTGCATGGCAGTAATTGATTATTAATAATATCCCAGAGGGAAATGGCTTTGCAGCAAATTACTTTACAGGTGAAGGGCAGATATGGAAACACTTTCTAGGGCCAGTCCTGACCTTCACACTCAGGAATGTCGCAGTAGCCGAATCTCTGGCCTGGGTCCACGGTGTAGCACCAGGGCCCCCGCTCGTCGTTGTCTGGGTTCCTGCAGTAGTTCTCCTCCAGCCCCTCGGAGGGGTGCGTAGCAGGGGAATAACTGTGGATGACAGAAAGAAGCACTTTGTGTTCTGAAATCGGCATGCTACCAGCAAGGCAGAATGAGATGCTATTTCCCACGCGAGGTTTAAGTTTCTGTCACCCCGATGCATTTCAGCTGTGTGCTGTAGCTCTTGTGGTGTCAGGTGTCAATTTCTGTACTGATAGGCTGCTTCAGGTACAGTAGCCGACATTGTCATTACTACTGTATTGACAACCAAGTCTTAGAAACAGAGAAAATGTGTTTTTATTACACAGTCAGCAGAAATACAAAGGCCTCAAAACCCAAGACCCAAATCCTGGATTCCTTCCAAAACACCTGCTGCTGTCAGCTGCTCTTTCTCTGTAAAAGTACTCATGGCTAATAGCATTTTGTCTGTGTGAATATGTGCCAGACACTACACTAAAATCTTTCTATACGCTCTCTCTTTCAGTCTTAATAAAAAACCCTAGCAGGAGGTGTTATTATCCCTGTTTTACAGAACAGAAGACTGAGTGTGGCAATGTAAAACAAAACAAAACTTGTTCAAGTTTGAACAACTAATAAGGGGCAGATCAAGAATTCAAAGTTGATCTGTCTGATTCCAAAGGCCAAGTTTTCTCCGAAATGCAGCCTGAATTATTAAACTAATGCAGATGGGGAAGGGAATTGAACTCATTTTCAGCTCTAGAGACCAGTTGCTGTATAGAGATAACAAATTAGATGAAACGCACATGACTTAGAGTCTAGAAGAAAGGTTTTAATTCTGGCTCTTCTGTGTACATGTCTTGGGCGACCCCCACCCACCCAGGACCTCAGCATTCTCATAAAGATGAGCCTAGACCATCGTGTCAAATCAGCCAGGATTGTCTCTAAGGCACCTGACATTGTATGACTTGGCCATTTGGTTGAATCGTTTCATGTTATCTAATGGGGAAGATTCGATCTGCTCATCTCAATGGGATGCAGCAAAGGCAGTCTGTTTGGTGTTGGGGGGCCAGAGTACCAGACTCTAAATTCCTATTCAATGAGCATCATTACTGAGAACTTACAGCCATCTGACGCCCCCTGGGGAGAGTACAAAAAGAATGACACTAAAATAAAAAATAGGCAAGTTACCGTATTTGTATTTCATGTGTATCTCATTTTCATTTTTATATTTTATTTAATCTCTTTGCTCCACAATGCTGAGGTGATGAGAGTCCCAACCTGATATGTCTGACATGTGTAACTCAGCCCTACACATGGTCATGGTCTTTCCTCAGACTCAGCCTGGAACTCACGGCTTCATTGTTCCTTTCAACTAAGCTTGCTTCTGTGTTCTAGGTCTTCCTGAAAATTCTATACACAAGAATAAATAGAAAGCAACCATTTTCTACTTTTATGCTATAAACTAATTGAACATCATCAATTCTATATCAACATCACAAAGGTTCTATCTGGTTATTCACATATTCCGGTTTGATTTAGAAGTGATAGAATTATTCTAAACACAGTCGACCCTCTGTACCCTGGGGTTCTACATCTGCAGATCAGCCAACCATCGTGGATCGAAAAAACCAATAAAAATGACAATACAGTGATAAAAATAACACAAATAAAAAATACGGTATAATAACTACGTATGTAACATCTACATCGCAGTGGGTATTATAAGTAACCTGGAAATGACTCAAAGTGCATGAGAAGATGGATGCAAGTGTAGGTTATATGCAAATACTGTGTCATTTTATATCAGAGACTTGAGCATCCAAAGATTTTAGTGTCCTCAGGGGTCTTGAAATCAATCCCCTGCGGATACGGAGGACGACCGTACCGTAGATGAACACAGAGACGAGAGAAAGTCTTACTTAAGTTTGTGGGGAACGCTGGCGCTCCATTTCTGACAGGTAGTACCGTTTTTCGTTTTGGACACCGTGCCTCTGTAGTTCCTTCCCGTCCCGGTCTTGCACTCCGAAAGATACACTGAAAGCAAGGCCACACGGCGGTCAGGGTCTTTCTACACGGTGCGGTCGCGTTGAGACAAAGGACCTGCTCCCCAGACACCATGGCCCTGCCATCTAAACACCGGCGTTGACATCTACGAAAGGCCTGCAGGACGCCGAGCCACCTCGTCCTTGGATACATTTACTCAGACGCCACTTACCGACCCCCCCCCCAGCATCGCGCCGGGCTCCAGCCGGGTGCCCAGGACACGGGGAGCGCACGTCCAGGCGGAGTCGGGCAGGACGGTCACAGAAGGCTTTCAAGGAAACACAGCATGAAATGAGAGGACTCCATCGTGTGAGGTGCAGAGAACGCAAGCAGCGTGATGAGGAGGTGAAGGACTGGGGAGGGGCTTTTTAGACAGGGGGACAGCAGGCTTTTCAGAGGCTGGAAGAGATCCCAGCCACTTCCGTTTTCTCAGGCCCCCAGTGACATGAAAAAGCACCAGAAGGGGCTATAAAACTGTGGTCCGCTTTAAAGCTCACAGCAAAAACTCTCAACCCACCTTCACCCAACCAGCTCTCCACCTAGCCTAGCCGCTGGGCTCCCTCCTGTCTTCAAAGCAGTCCCCGGCTCACGCGGGACGTGGCCCCGCAGCTGGCAGGCCTCTCTGTAGTGTGGCCGCCACTCCTGCCCCTCAGGAGGTGTGTGCTCGCCAAGGGGCGTTTGCTCCTACTGCCCAACTTTCTTATACGCTTATATTTAATTCAGGATGATGGAAACTGAGAAGTGAAGATGAAAAGATCTTGTTTTGTTTTTACGTTGAATGCTTTTAACAAGTCGAAAGAGTCCAATCATTCTAAAAATTGCTGTCAAATCCACTGAGGGCAACCTTCTCTTACAGTAGGCTGTATAAGTTTGAGGAGAAAATCATAAAAATCTAACGTCATTGTACACTCAGGTTGGTTAAATGTCTAGATCTTTCTCCACTTCAAAGATAAGGGAAATGATTATTGTCCATGACCCAGTAGAGCATAGTTGATGCAAGAAACGCACCGGAAAGCTCCTACTGGTGGTCCCGTGTTGAAAGAAAAAACCCTCTGCTCTACATCAAAAGGTGCTTGTGCTTGTGTAAACTTGTGATCACAATGAAACTATGTAACGTGTAAGGTGTATTTGTATCACCCTTTAAGATTCCACACTGTAGCTAAGTGTTGTAATTCGTTGATCAGTCACCTGGGGAAAGTACTTCTAACATAGCTACAGCAAACTCAAGCTCTTAACCCCACAACTGCGTATCATGATTGCAAATACGTCTTCATCAGGACATGCTATTACAGTCGACGGATTACACTCATCAAAAGTGTAAACTCAAGGTACTTTGTGAAAGGGAGGCCCAGGAGTCGGGCGAGACTTGGAAAAGGAGGTGCTGCCTCAGCTGAGACCTAGGAGATGGGAAAGAGCTGGCACAGCAAGGACAGAGGTGAAGGGGTATGTGCTTGGCATGTCGAAGGAACAGAGATAAACCCGGCATAGAAAAGCATAGCGCGCCAAGCAAACAGCAGCCCTGGGGAGACTTAAATAACGCGGGGCCCTCCTCTGGCATTTGAGACGTATTTGGATCTTGTTCTAAGTGGATGAGGGAGGGTTTTAACCAGGGAAGGTACATCTCTAAGAGATCACCTGTGTGGCTACCAGCAGGGGGACCAGTGACTGCAGTGGCCCCAGCCAGAGATGATGAATTTGGGTGGTGGCTGATGGCAAGGGGCAGATGTCAATGTAATCTGACACAGACTGTTCCCAGCAAAATCCAGGCAGGTCAGGATTCCACAGTAAAGAAACAAGGACCAAAAATTGACTAACTTTTGACTTTTTGCCTCTGCTGTGTTTGTATGTACCCGCCAGAGTTTGTATAACCTTTGGCTCCCTCTATCAACTTGAAAACAAGTAAACTAAGTCTTCAAACTTCAGACTTCAGCCTCAGCCTAACAATCACCCCCATGTTCCTTCTGGTTAACAATTTACAAATGACATATTTAAATGGTAGCGTTTTGCAGAGAGAATCCCACCAGGCTTTTTTTTTTTTTTTAATCTGGTGGACAGTAAGTAATCCTGTTTAGTTCATCCTTTATTAACTGTTTATGAGAACCAGTAACTTCAACAGATAAGGTTTAGATTTAAACTCAAGAATTAGAGGTAAAAAGTGGTAAGGAAGGGATGCAGCTAATGGAACCCAAGATGTGTCAATGCATAGAAATAATGCTCACCTAAGAAACACTCTTTAAAATCACATTTAGAGTTTTACAGCAAAGACTGCAAACAATGTTGCAAGTCACTGTCAAGAATACGAGAACTAGGATGTTTCTTATCCTCTTTAACACCTGTGATACAGAATATTTGGAGAGCGAAGTTGTTATTATTATAGTCTTAATACCTAGCCAACAGCAGAGTATAGGAGATAGTTGTTAGAGCATCATACATCCATTTAAGTCTTCATAAGTTCCACTTCATGGAACTTTTGCATATCTAAAAAGACATGCAAATTCCACTGAAATCCAGGCCACCTCGTATCCTAAAGGATACAACAATTGATCCACATTTTAGAAGAAACTATAGAAAAGGAACTGTAACTTTTGCATTTTAGTACATTTTTAAAAGGCAACATTTCAGAGTCTGAGGAAAATATAGACCATGACCGAAAAAAAGAAAAAAACACTGGGAAATTTAAGAATAAAAAGAATTTTTTGGCCAGGCGCGGTGGCTCACGCCTGTAATCCTAGCACTCTGGGAGGCCGCGGCAGGCGGATCATTTGAGCTCAGGAGTTCGAGACCAGCCCAAGCAAGAGCGAGACCCTGTCTATACTAAAAAAAAAAAAAAAAAAAAATAGAAAAAATTTAGCCAGGCATGGTGGCGCATGCCTGTAGTCCCAGCTACTTGGGAGGCTGAGGCAGGAGGATCGCTTGAGCCCAGGAGTTTGAGGTTGCTGTGAGCTAGGCTGACACCATGGCACTCTACAACCCGGGCAACAGAGTGAGACTCTGCCTCAGAAAAAAAATAAAAATAAGGATTTTTGTCCCTATCCAAATGTTACTAAGGATTAAAAACACCTCGAGATTTCTGTTTTACCAAGTTTCAGTATAGAAGCTAGGGCCCAAGGACCATGATCACCCTGCAGAACAAGAAGCCAAGGTCATAAAGAACGTCTAGACTTTCCATCTTCTCCTTAAAATAAAATCTCAAATATCTTATCTCCCAGGTTATAGAGGTAGAAGTAATTTTGTAAACTGAGGCCCTTTATTGTTCAAACAAGAAAAATGAAACCAAGGAGGGAAAGCGATACACTCAAGCTGACATGTCTGGTTAGTGACCAAATCCTTTCCTAACTCAGAATTCAATCTCACTACACCATGATGCCTTCATCCTCTGGCCTCATAAATTAAAGATATAGATGAGGAGGAGGAGGGGAGGGAGAAAGTGTACCCACTTCTCTTTTCAAATAAAACGACATCTCTCATCCTCATGATTGTAGAAGACTTGCTGTTCTCAGCCATTATCACACATTGTTGCTCTTTGCTGTGATATTGGAACGACCTGCAGAAGAGGATCAGGAAATAAGTAAATGTTTTTTTCATATTTAAGGAAAGCAAATGTTTATTGGCAAGACCCTCTACAGATCATTGTATCTCCTGGAGAATCAGGAGCTCAGAACTGCTGCCTTTCGGGGAATTGTGGCACAGCATCAGTGAAGTACTGAAAATAACGCGCCAGCATGGTGGTCACTCTCCTTCCCTTGTACTTTTACCTTCTCCTCCTCATAATTTTCTCTTCCTTTCTGTTTCTGCTGCTTTACTCTTTCTTCACTCATTTCCTTAATTAAATGCAGGAATATCTGTTTTTGTGTTGGAAAGAAGCAACTCCAACTGCCCTGAACTCGTTCCCTAGATGGTCTGTCTCTGTGACTTCTGGACTCCAGTGAGTCCCCCTTAACCTTTGCCTCTGCGTCCCACCTGCCCCTTCACCTCGCACCTCCCTTTCCCATCCACCTGGTCCTGCTGTGGACGCTCTGCTTGGCGCTCAAAGCCGGTGCAGCTACCTTTCCAGGCTGAAGGCCTGTGTGAAGCCGTGGCTTTAGCCAACGTGGTCTATTTGTTGTCCCTGCCAGAAGGCGCAGGGCCCTGCCTGTCCCCTGCTCAGAATGCCTCCCTGCCCTCCATGCTTGGCAAGATCTCACTCACCCTCAGAATCCAGCTCGGGGCCCACCTCCTCCCTGCTGCCTCAACCTTAGGGGCTGTGCTTTCCTCTAAGTCTGCGCAGAGCATGCATTGATTAGGCTACTTTGCGGCACCCCCCCTTGCCTTTTTGTTTTTCTTACATTATTTACATTATATCAGATTTCTTTGACTCCATGAAAAGGCATGGATCTATACTTGTTTGCTCCTTCAGACCTCTATAGGACACTTTCGTTCACATGCCCTTCAATAAACGTTTTACTGGTGACGATGTTAGAAACTAGAGCTCAGAGCAATAGCTGCTAATGTTTATGTTATAGGTAGAAACGAATTACTTCCCTTTAGGGTATTATTCTAAAGGGGACACCAATAAACCTTAACAAGAAGCTGTTAGCATGACTCCAGATACTGTGAACAAATGTAATTCCAAACATTGATCCCGTAAGTTCCTCTCAAATGGCACTTTTCTTAATAAATCCATGAGTAAATTACTTGCCATCAAAATAATGGATTTGTGTTTAGGTACAACAACAGTGAAAATACCTGCAAATGAATTCTTTTTCCTCCTCACATTTTGCTGCACATTCGTTTACGCTTCCTGTTCTCAGATGCCTCTTGGTGACACTCCGCAGGGAAGCCCCCTGGGTTTTCACATAGTCGTCCAGGGGGTCTGCTTGACCTAAAAATAGAAGATCAAAGTGGAAAAACTGAGTAAATCTATCACCACCATTGTTTAATTATCATGACTTTTTAATCTATTTGCTTTGTATCAACCAAATGAAACTTACTGCTTTGTTGGAAGCAGAATGTGTAGGTACGAACAAAAAATGTTTAGTCAGGAAAACACTTCCATTAACAGATTGCAATATAGTAAAGGATCAACTAGATTGATAAAACGTTACAAGTATAGAAGAACTTCTATGTTGCTATATTAGTGGATATGAAACCTTAAATAATACCATGCTGGTTTTGTTACTATAGCCTTGTAGTATAGTTTGACATCTGCTAACGTGATGCCTCCAGATTTGCTCCTTTTGCATAAGACTGTTTTGGCTATTCAGGTTCTTTTCTTATTCCAAACGAAGCGTTGAATTATTTTTTCTAGGTTTGTGAAATATGACATTGACATTTTGATGGGGATTGCATTGAATCTGTAAATCGCTTTGGGTAGTATGGACATTTTAACAATGTTGATTCTACTGATACATGAGCATGAGATGTTTTTCCATTTGTTGTGTCATCTGTAATTTCTTTCCTCACCTATGGAACACAGGGGAGAACCCAGATGCAAAACCATACACATACAGCCACTGACCTTTGACAAAGAAGACAATAATATACATAATATACAAGGAAAAGAAGCCCCACTCAATAAATAGTGCTGGGAAAATTGGATAGGCACCTGCAGAAGAATGAAACAGGGTCCATATCTCTCACCACTCACAAAAATTAATAAAAGGTGGATCGAAGACTTAAATGTAAGGCTAATGTAAGTTCTTATGAAACCATAACAATGCTAGAAGAAAATGTTGGAAAAACTCTTCTAGATATTAGCCTAGGCAAAGAATTTATGAAGAAGAGCCCAATGGAAATCACAGCAACAACAAAAATAAATAAATGGGACTTAATTAAAGTAAAAAAAAGTTCTGCACAGCTAAGGAAACAATCAACAGAGCAAATAGACAACCTACAGAATGGGAGAAAATCTTCTCAAGCTATACATCTGATACAGGGCTGATAACCAGAATCTACAAAGAACTCAACCAAATCAGCAAGAAAAAAACAACCCCATTAAAAAATGGGCAAAAGACACAAACAGAAGCTTTTTGAAAGAGGATAAATGGCCAATAAACATGAAAAAATGCTCAACATCACTGATCATCAGGGAAATTCAAATTAAAACCACAATGAGATATCACCTTACCCCAGATAGAATGGCTTTTATTAAAAAGTCTGAAAACAACAGATGCTGGTATGGATGCAGAGAGAAAGGAAAGCTTGTGCACTGTTGGTGGGACTGAAAATTAGTACAACCTCTATGAAAAACAGTATGGAGATTCCTCAAAGAACTAAAAGTAGACCTACCAGTTCCTCCAACAATCCTACTATCAGATATTTGCCCAAAGGAAAAGAAGTCATTTTATCAAAAAGATACCACCATGTGAATGTTTATTGCACCACAATTCACAATTGGAA
>CAUYRT010100017.1:0-16733 GCA_963574885.1 Lepilemur ruficaudatus | reverse complement strand
GTTTGCTTTCAATTCTCCATCCCTCTGTTATATTTAGTTTTCAGGCACTTTGGTGATCTTTCCATTCCATAGGACATGATGCTGGTCTTGTACAATGATATCACACTGATTGGACCTTCCTGGTGAGCAGGAAATGGAAACTTTGATATGATAACATTTGGGCCATAGGGTGGGAAAGAAGTCCCATGAAAATGCAGGGGTCTGACACCCCCATGAAATTGTTAGGAGTCCAGTGCTGGGGCACATTGAACTAGCCCGTCTAGTGAAAAGCCTCTCCTACTACTAAGAAAGAGACCTAGTGGCTTCTTTGAAATTTGGAGGTATCAAATACTTTTATTTGGATGTGCTGCTCCAAACTGTTTACTGAGAAACATGAAAGGCTGCAAATTATGAGTGGGCCCAAAGCAAAAGAACAGCTCTGCAACAGTTCCAGGATGCTGTGCAAGTTGTTCTGCCACTTAGGTCATGTGACCCAGCAGATGCAGTAGTGCTTGGAGTGTAGCAGATAGGGAGGCTGAATGGAGTTTGTGGCCAGCCCTCGTAGGTGAAATACAGCATAGACCTTTCAGATTTTAGGGGAAAGCATGCCATCCTCTGCAGATAACTATTTTCCTTTTGAAAAACACCTATGGCTTACAGTGAGGCTAAATAGAGACTAAATTCTTGATCATTGGCCCTCAGTTACTGTATTTTCTGAGCTACCCATGATTTGAGTGGGCACAGCAATACTTCCTCGTCAGGAAAAAGTAGTAGAGATGAGATCAGGATTGAGCAGTTTCTGAGGCACAAGTACAGGGAAATGGCTCAGACTCCCACAACTCCTGCTAGAGCTATGTCTTCTCTCTCTCAACCTGCACTAATAGCCTCATGGGAAATTCACCAGTTGAATATTGATGAAAATATTCAGATGGTTCTGCACAATATTGTGGCACCACCCAAAAGTGAAGAGCCCCACCTCAGTCTCATTTCAGGGGTGGTCCTGAAGGGTGAAAGGAAATCCTTCCAGCAGGCAGAATTTAGAATAGTACTCCTGACTCTTTGTTTTGCCTGTAAAAAGAGATGTTGCAATGTGTGTGTCCACATAGATTCATGGGCAATGATAATGGTTTGGCTAGATGTCAAAAATTTGGAAGGAACACGATTAGAAAATTAATGACTAGAAGGTCTGGGGATGAGATATGTGACCTCTCCAAAAGGGCACAGGATATAAGGATGTTTGTATAATATATAAATACTCACTAATGACCAACCTCAGCAAAAGAGGAACTTAGTGATCAAATGGACCAGATAACTCATTGTGTAGTTGTCAGTCAGCTTCTTTCCCCAGCCACTGTATCCTTGGCGGTGTGTTCATACACAAAGGAGTCATGACGGGGATGGAGGTTTTGTTTTCACTCAGTATCATGGACTTCCACTCACTACAGCTTTATTACTTCTGAGTGCCCAACCAGCCAACAGCAGAGAATTAGATCAACACTAATTCTCTGAAACAACATAATTCCCTGGGAGATAAATGACACCAGTGTTCTATGGAAAAGAAAGAATTTTGCTCTCATTGCAATAGACATTTCTTATGGATATGTATTTGACTTCCCCACCATCAATGCTTCTGACAAAACCACTATCTTTGGATTTACAGAAAACCTATTTATCATCAGGGTATTTCAGACAACATTGCTCTTGACCAAGGAACTCATTTTACGACAAACAAACTTCACCATTGGATGTATGCTAGTGGAATCCTCTGAGCTGGCCTGATACTGTGGCATAATGGACTTTTGAAGACTCAGTCACAGTGTCAGCTAGTGGACAACACGTTGTGGGGATGACTAATATCCTCTAGTATAGGGTATAAGCTCCAAAGAAGCAATTAATATATGGTGGTGATTTCTTTGTAGTAAGGATTACTGGGTCCAGAAATCACTAGGTGAAAATGAGAGGTCCCGCTCCCTAGTATCCCTAATAATCCCCTAGCAATGTTTTTCTTTCTGTCACCACAATTTTGGGCTCTACTGGTTTAGTGATCCTAGTTCTCAAGAGATGAATGCTTTCACAAGGGAATACAGCAATTGTTCCTTTAATTATAAACTGGGAGTAACACCTCACTATTTTGAACTATTTACAAAACTGAACCAACAGGCAAAAAAAAAAAAAAAAAAAGAAAAAAGAAAAAAACCCAGAAAATTTATAGCATTAACTGAAATTATTAATCCCCTTGGTCAAAGAAAATTTGAGTTTTTATTATAGAATGAAATAGGTAGGGATGCATGAATCTTTGGGGTATGGATCTGTTTCAAGCATTTCAGAAAGCAGATGCTGATACATGGAAGTACAAGAGAATTAATAATGGTGTTGCTTGAGAAAAATTAAGGAGAGGGGAGGCAGGAATAAGCAAGGAAAGCCTTCAGACCACAGTGCAGGTATGACAACTGTGAAAGGAGTGGCAAGGAAGAAAGCTTGGTAGGTCAAGTCCCTGACTATGTGGTAGCTTGAAAATGTCTAAGTCAGCCCAGGGAAGATCTTCAGCCAAAGATTGCCCATAGAGGAGTCCCACGTTAAGCCAAAATACTCAGTCCCTAGTACTCCCAGCATGCTTAGTCATTAGCTGGGAATTTCTTGGAAGACCTTTTGGCAGGTTGTCTCTTGAAGAAGATCAGAGTGGTACAACTCCATAGCTACAACAGTCCTCCCTCTATATTGTGTGAATCCACTTCTTTGTATACGTTCAAGAGAAGCTTCTCCATGGTTCTTTTGTGCCTCTATCCCTGAAAGGAAACTTATTAATATTAATGGGGTAAACCATAGCCCTCATCACTGCAGTTGGTCTTGGGTCTGCAAATGGCACTCATTGTCTTTCCCCTCCACTGTGTATCCTAAATACTTTTCACTCTTAGCCGTCATCTCAACAGTTCTTCCTGACTTACCTGATAGTGTGATCCATCCATACGTTCATTTCTAAGGGGTCTGAGCCTGTAGTCATCATACACTTTTCAGGCACAGATTGCTTCACTTGTCCATTCACAATACAATTAGGCAAAAGGCATCTAAGTCAATCACCTGAGTTCCACAATTATTCCTACCTGCTCATAATGTTTAACTGCAGCCCTACTTCCTCTTGATTGGTGTCAGTTATCACAGATAAGACGTTGACTACTCTTCTTTCCTACTTATTCATAGATATAAGGACTCCAAAGTGCTCAGGGAGAAGCCAAGGTTATAGTTCAATGGTAACTTTGTTGTGTCTCCTACAAAAAATGAGCATCATTTGGAGACCAGAATTTTTAACCTTGTAGAACAAACCCAGAGTTGTGGGAAACAGGAAGCACAAAGTGTCCCAGCAGGTCATTCTGAGTGACTGCAAGTGCAGCTGATCCTGCATTCATCCCTTGGTTACCAGACCTACAGATTCATATTATTGAATTCCTCTGCCAAAAGGAAATAATTGATAATTGGATGCCTAAAATCTTTATGAGCATATATGTCTCATTAAGGCTTTCATTGTGCTAACCCCTTCTTGCTCATTCTGTTCAATCAGCGTGATGCTATCAATGTAACAGTCAATGTGCTGTTCTTCAGGAGGTACATGTAGTCAACATTTCTGGCTGGGAGGTGTAGGAGTGCCTCAGTACTGCTCCCGACATGGCCTCCACTGACACCATGTGATAACCACAATATCAAAGGGAAATGGTAAAAGTCATTATTGTCCATCAGTCCTCTCCTCTGAAACCACCTAGCAGTGACATGAACGGATGCCTCTTTACTGCTAGATGAGGAAGAATCTATATGGTTTCTACACCATAGGGTGGGGGCTCATTACTCCCAGTGGGAATGAAAGTCCTCACTCCCTACTTGGCCTTCTTTGGCATTATCCCAGCAGGGGAATTGGAACATTTTGTTATAGCTAGCAATGCTGGAAGTCTAGGCCTTTGCTGGTGTGTGTGGGCAGTGGTGGGGGGAAGATGGAATCACAGCTGTTTTCTACAGTGTTTGGAAAGAGCAGAGTAAATATTGTCTAAAAGTTTTCTATCTTGCTAGGATGCCCATTTCCTGGTTCTTTGGCTAGAGAGAGAGGGCTTTTGGGGGAAGTATTTTTGTCTGTGCCTGTTGGCATACACAGGTTTCTGAGTTCTTTAACTCTGAGTCTGGGATATATGAGGTATAAAACCCATAGAATTCACCACCATGTCATTTCTTGAGTCCCCAAATCCCTAGACAGTCAGCCTTCTCTCTACTTTTCAGAGTCTTATGTTTGTTTTATGTATAACTTCCAGGACTTTGAGTTGCCTGGGGAATATATTTAGTGAGAGGAATAGGGAGAAGTACATCTGTTCCATCTATCTGGAAGAGAAAGTCCAGTTTGTACCCTTTAAAAATGTAACTCCCATCATTGCATTCTATGCATTAAACTCTCTAATGACCTCCCTTGATATCTAGAGAAAAACCAAAATCTTAACAATGGTGAACAAGGTCCTGCATGAATTAGATACCTCCTTGCCTAACATTTTCCTTCTCACTCAATCTCTAGTACTCAATCTCTAGAAGACGGCTGGCCCTAAATTGCTAATCAATTAATACTTTCGGATTAATGAATTGAGTCAGTGATCTCTTTTTAATATTGAAATCAACCACTCCAGCCCCCACCTAAGTTGGCAAGTCCCTTATCTTTCTCTCTGGGCCTTCACTCCCCTGAATCTGGGAGGTTTACTCATTTCAAAGGGGCTACAGTAGGCAGAATTCTAAAAATGGCCCCCCAGGATCATCTTGGCCTAATCCTAGAAACGGTTGAGTATAATGAAACATCATGCCCAAGAATATGTTGCATTGAATGGCAAAAAGGACTTTGCGGATGTAATTAAGTTTAATTAGTGGGCTCTGGGTTACTAATTAGTTGACCTTAGGAAGAGTGTTGTGGATTATCCAGCTGAGCCTAATCTAATCAACCTTTTGATAGCCAAAGAGGAAAGCAGAAGAGGAAGACAACAAGATATGAAGCATGAGAAAGGCTCGACATGCTGGTTTGAATATGGAGGGGGCCGCATTCAAAAGAGAGTGGATTAAGGAGCTAAAAGGAGGCCCTCTGGCTGATAGCCAGGAAGGAAACAGTGACCTCAGAGACTTCCAATTGACATGAAGCTTATATTTCTTGGACATTTTCCTTCCACTTCATTATTCTTATTTGCAATCTAAAATCTCAATATATACTTAACATATTTTGAGTTTACTTGTTTATTAATTTCACTCCTCTTGTTTAAGAATTCCAAAAGAGAGTAGAAGATTACTCTTCAAACTTCTGCACTAGTGCTGCTTTCACTGAATCACATTCAACTAATTAGCACCTGAGACCCGTATCTATGTGCAGCCTCCCGAAAATAAAAAAAAAAGCTTGAAAATTTTAAAGAAATGTTCCATAATATGCTCAGTGTAAGATGTCCAAGTGTTGATTTTCAAGACTTTTTTCCCACACAAATTAGGATTCTGGTTTTGCAGTTTTCCTCTGTTACTATTAAAAGAGAGGATAAATAAACATAACTAGTCATTAGAGACTTAGATGTTTTTTATAGAATGAAAATTGCTTTTCTTTTTCTATTACTAATAGCCTTTCTCCTTTTGCTGGTCCTTAATAGCAACTATTAAATGAGTTTTTATGCTAAGTCTTTGCTAAACTCTCTGATGTTGCAAGGAAAAGACAAGCCAAATGAGATGATATTAGGTTATTGTAAGAATGCTGTTCAAAGTAAAGGAGCATGAGAACTCATCTCAGCAGCTATATTCCTGTTCAAAGCTGCCATCATTTCCAGGGCTGAGATCACATTGAGCTCCATAAAGAACTGTAACAATGGCTGATTTTCAGCTAGGATATTTCAGATTAAGGTCTAGGAATCTCCTTTGTATTGGGGCAGCCTCAATCCATTTTGAAACACCCCAATTGGGCTGAATTTTGTACCAAGCCATCTCCGTAGCAGATGGCATATTTTTATATTTATATCTTACAAGTTTACTTTATGCAGGGTGCCTATCCCTAGCCGGATCCATGGGTAGCTGTAATGGTTTAATTTTCTGCACCTGAAATATACCATAATAACGTAAACCATAAGCTCATTTCCTTAGAAAAAGAGTCTGAACGGTATATTTGTCCACAATTTCTCTCTGGTGTCACTGCTTTTGTAGGTAGGTACTGTCTAAATAAAACACTGGTTCTCAAACGTAGCTATGTAAGATTAACCTGTGATGCATATTTAAAATGCAGGCTTCAATACACAGTGCCTACTTAGATTGATAGATAGAGAGGGAGAACACTACCTCCATTTTTATAAACCACCTTTAGTGTTCTAATGAAAGTGGTAGAGGATCACACATTGAGAAGTTTTGTATAGAAAACATCAAGAAATTAATGTTTTCTCAGTGTGCTCAGCTTTGACCAGCATCATTTGAAACTAATTAGAGCTTTACCTGGCCACATAATCTTGAATTAAGGTTCTTTAAAGTCTGTTTCAGTAAAGGACCAAGATACTCATGGAATAAGAAGAAAACTGATTAGAGAGAAAAGACAGTTTTAGTTGTTACCTATCATATCAAAATAAGAAGAAATTCTGTATCAGAGATGACTTGATGCAAAGTTGCTGTAATTCACCACTATCATCACTTTTATACTATAGACACTGTCAGAATAAACACCATTAGAAGACCCAACTCAGCTGGGCTTGGAAACCTGTTGAGAACATAGCCCAGTGGCAGATGGTAGCAGGGAAAATAGAGCAAAGCACAACTAATGATAGCAGGAAATGAAGATTCTTATTGGGAGGGAGCACACCATAATCTTTAGCCAGTGAGAAACTAAGTTTAGTTAACTAAGCTTTCAGTATTATATTAGGTTGATCCTTGAACGACATGGTTCTGCAATGCATGGGTCCACTTATATGCAGATTCTTTTCAATAAAACTAACACCAAGTGAGTCTACATCTCCTGCCTCCCCTTCCACCTCCTCTGCCTCTTCTGCTTCTGCCACTCATGCCTGTGACAACAAGGCCATCCATCCCCTCTTCTTCCTCCTCCTCAGTCTACCGAAGGTGACGAAAATGAAGACCTTTACAATGATCTAATTCCACTTAATGAATAGTAAATATATTTTCTCTTTCTTATGACATTCTTAGTAATAATTTCCTTTTTCTAGCTTACTGTATTGTAAGAACACAGTATATGTACATATAACATAGGAAATATGTGTTCATTGACTGTATATGCTATTGTCGAGGCTTCTGGCCAACAGCAGGCTATTAGTAGTTAGTGTCTGGGGGAGTCAAAAGTTATATGTGGATTTTCAACTGTGAGCTGGAGTTCAGAGACCCTAACCACCATGTTATTCAAGGGGCAACTATAATATGAGATTTCAGAAAAAAATCTTTGCCAAACAAGAACAGACAATTTCTTTTTATAGAAAACTTAAACATAACCATTTGTCTTCTTATATTGCTTGTTAGATATTTTCATTACCAAACGTTTCTTGAAATACTTTTTAATTGATTACTTCTGGATTAATAGGTGTTTATGAATATGATTAGAAAAACACATAAAGCATCACTGGAAACTTTTACTGCTAGGTGACAATGTGAAACTTATGAACTACTTTATTAGAAAGCAGTTTAGAGGCGAACTCTACCCAGCATGTAACTACCTAGAAAAGATTAAATGGGTATTACTTGTAAGATATTATGGGAGATTTAATTAAAACTACATGATTCAGCAGATAGGATTAGAGAAGCAATGCCAATAACAAGGATGGGAAGATGGGCTCTGTAGGAAAGATCAGAAAGGTTAAGCACAAAAGAAGCTGAGATAGCACAGGTGAGGGGACAAACAGTAGGGTGGTTGAGAACTTGGGACTTTTTCTTTATCCCTTTTATTGCCTGGGTTTGTAATCGTAACTCTTCCACCTACTAACAGTAAGTTTTGGAGTTTAACTTCCCAGTGCCTCAGCTTCTTCATCTGTAAAGTAAGAATAGTGGTAATACGGTATACTAGTCATCTGCCATTTCACTTCCTGCAGTATCAGTTACTATAGTCAACCATGGTCCAAAAATATTTAATGGAATCCAGAAATAAACAATTCATAAGTTTTAAATTACATGCCATCCTGAATAGTGTGATGAAATCTCATGCCATCTCATTCAGTCCCATTTGGGATGTGAATCATCCCATTATCCGGTGTATTCACACCGTATGCTACCTGCCTGTTAGTCATTGTCTGGGTTACCAAGTCAACAGATCGCAAGAAGAAGGATGAGTATAATATTTTGAGAGAGAGTGAAAAAGACCACATTCACCTATCTTTTATTATAGTATATTTTTATAATTGTCCTAGTTTATTATTAGTTACTGTTTTAATCATTTACTATGCCTAATTTATAAATTAAACTTTATCATAGGTGTGTATGGTAAGAAAAATGTAGTATATACAGGGTTCTGTACTATCCACAGTTTCAGGCATCCACTGGGGGTCTTGGAATATATTACCTGCAGATAAGAGGAGACTACTGTATCTGTTTTACAGGACTGTTGCAAAGAATCAATGCGTTAACATAGGTAAAAGGCTTAAGACAATGCCTGACACACAGTAAGTTCCAAGTAGCTCTTAGCTCTTATAAATTGCAAGAAGCTCACACTACTTTAAGACAGAAAGGTTTAAATAATAAAACCTTCCCCATAGGTAAGCCAAATCCCTTCTTCTCTTTCAATTTAAACTCATATTCTCTTATTCTGTCACTCTTGTCTGTATAATGACCCTTCACAATCTGAAGGATTTCATGTAATCGGAAACATTCGTGGATGTACAGCTCTTCAGGGAAAAGTATGTCCCAATCTAATTTCACAAAGTAATGTCAGGAAGGAAACAATCAATGAGGTTATCCCAAATCAAAGCACTTTAGAGAAAGTCTTTTAATCCATCTTTAGTCCAGCAAGGCATGGAGAATCACTGATGGCTAAAAGGCATGTAGGAAAGGATTTTTTACATCTATATTGCTTACTATGTTTTGAGGCTCACATCAAAGGTTAGAGAAAGATGTAATCTACTAAATCAGAATAATTTAGGGTCTATTTCTATATATATTAGGATATCAGAGTATTTATACTGAATCTTAAGTTTTATAACACATTTAGTTTATACTAATCTTCGTTTAATTTTTAATAGCAACTTGAAGGCAGGGACACCACCTGCATGTATGTAGATTCTTCTAAAACCTGGCAAACATTTTATCTCTCGCAAGTATTCATTAAACATTAGTCCTCAATGAGTTCATAGTGGTTAATTAGAAACTTAGGAACTAACAATAATTTCTGGGTGTGTTTGTTGAAAATTGTAGCAATTGGCAAATATCATATAATAATATAAATGTCCAATAAATAGATGCTTCTGCAAACAGTGCTGACAAATAGTAAATGAAATGCAAACTTCATTTTTTAAATGTTAGAGGAGTTTTAAAAAGTAAAAATTTGACATCTGTTAACTTCTCTAGCTTAAAAAATATAGTAAAGATTTTCTAAAACAAAATCAAGACAGAAAATTATTTTCTGGTATATATTTTAAGTAGAAAAATTTTAAGTAGTATTTTCTAAAATTATTTTTTAAGCCACACTCAAAAGGTTGATTATAAGCATTTAAAACTAAATGTGAATTAATCCTCTGGAAAAAAATAAAGTTATCTGAAACTAATTGTCTATTGTATGATTGTAGCTCCTTACGAAAACACCCTTATTTAGCATTGAGGCAAGGTTTGCTCTATAGGATTGCTCCTGCCCTGGACAACACCATTAAAAAGTGGGCAAAAGATATGAACAGAAGTTTTTCAAAAGAAGATAGACAAATGGCCAAGAAACATATGAAAAAAATGCTCAACATCACTAATCATTAGG
This sequence comes from Lepilemur ruficaudatus, assembly GCA_963574885.1. Lineage (NCBI taxonomy): Eukaryota > Metazoa > Chordata > Mammalia > Primates > Lepilemuridae > Lepilemur > Lepilemur ruficaudatus. The sequence continues at coordinate 6,823 of CAUYRT010100017.1, read as the reverse complement.
GAAATTCAAATTAAAATCACAATGATATATCACCTTATCCTTGTTAGAATGGCTTTTATTAAAATGTCCAAAAACAACAGATGCTGGCACAGATGCAGAAAGGAATGCTTATACACTGTTGGTTGGACTGCAAAATAGCACAATCCCTATGGAAAACAGTATGAGAACAGATTTCTCAAAGAACTAAAAGTAGACCTACCATTTAATTCAGCAATCCCACTACTGGGATCTACCCGAAGGAAAACATATCGTTTTGTCAAAAATATACCTGAACTCAAATGTTTATTGTGGCACAATCCACAATTGCAAAGATGTGGAATCAACCCAAGTGCCCATCAATTCATGACTGGATTTTAAAAAAATATAGTATGTGTATACCATGAAGTACTACTCAGCCATAACAAAAGATGAATTAATGCCTTTTGAAGCAATTTGGAAGGAACTGAAGACCATTATTCTAAATGAAGTATCTCAAGAATGGGAAAACAAATACCACATGTACTCTCTAATAAATTGGAACTAACTGATGGGCACACAAGTAAACGAAGGAAAGTAAAAGTCATTGGAAATCAAGCAGGGGGAAGGAGGGAGGAGGGGAAGGGCAAAAACCCGCCTAATGTGTACAATGAACATTATTCAGGTGGTGGGCACATTTATAGCCCTGGATTCAAGCCATGTATCAAAAACATCTGTACCCCCTTAATATTTAGAAATAAAAAAATTATAAAAGTGACAGATTAAATAATTTGCAAATTTCCCCAGGAGAAAATTTCCATTTGTATCCAAATCTGAAAATAACTGTTCAGGTTTGTAAATTAATATATATATATAATCAGAAAACTATGCTTTTTATGTAAAATATATCTGAAATTTTGCCCAAAGTAATTATGTTCAAAATTTTACACCCAAATAAAGTACTAAAGAAGGTTTAAAAACTACATAGATTTTAACTTCTTTAAAAATTTTTCATACTACTTGTGTTTAATGTATGGGCTTCAAAGGCCCCATCTTTCTATGAGCAAAACATGTTCTTAAAAGTCTGGTAATTACACTTTTAGACTTTATTAAAAAAATGTAAATACCTCTAAGTTTTCAGATTGGTGTCAGTTTTTTCTTTCAATTTGAGCCTAGCGCATATTAAACATGCTAACTTTCATTATTATCTTCAGAAAATGGTTTTGCTATAAAAATCAGACTATTTTGTGATTTTTGTGAAATTTTTAAGCTTCACTGGTTATATATTTACTAATAGAAACTAGAAAGAAGAAAAAGCTCTACTAAATAGTCATGAAAACCACTACTAATAACTTTTAATTTTTTCAAAATACCTCATAGTATGAAGTATTGCTACCTAACTACTTATTCTTTACTTCTTTTTCTTTGCCAACAGATATCTAATTTTCTTGGTAAAGTCAATGCGCTTAGGTAACGACTCACATCCCATACTCCCTTGCATCTAATTGTGTTCATGTGACTCAGTCCTAACCAATGAGATGAAAGCAGAGATCTGCTGGGGTTGGGAAAAAGAGGGGTGGTCTAGGAAAATTTAAGCTTTCTTGAGAAAAGGGTGACAGACAGATATAGCTGGTGATGTTCATCCCTTGCACTTCCTTCCTAGAATACAGATGTAATACCCTGGGCTGCAGCAGCCATTTGTGACATGAAGTAGGAAGCATAAGAAACCAACACAGAGCATAAAGATAGATCCTTGATTCTTGATGACATTTTAAACAACTGAACATATTCTTAAGTCATATAGATTCTTCCATTAGTGAGAGAGGTACTCTGTTCCCTATGTTCTATCATCACCTGTCTCCATTGAGCTTATATCATTCTGGGGCCTTCCCAGACTTCTTTTCATTCTCATTAAGCTCTGAGGTTGCTTCATTAGACACTCTAATCCCTATAAGAAATGAATCAGAGACTTTGACAATAACAACAGTTCTTCCTTTCAAGTAGTACCAGGATATGTTCTTTTTAATTTTTAATTATTATGGGTACATAATAGTATGTATTTTTGGGGTCCATGTGATGTTTTCATACAGGCAAAAATGTGATTCTTTTGTTGTTTCCCAGAAGACAGAATTGGAAGATATATAACAACAGGGAATCAATAGTTCAGCGAGATTTTTTCCTAAGAATTCTAACATATTTTTAAAATTTTTTTATCATTAATATTTGCCATATGTATCTGGGATATGGACAAAGAAGTTTTAATTACCCAAGATCAGGCGATGTGAAGCTGAAAATTATAATCCAACTACCAACTATTTGAAATACAACTTTGCAATAATCTTCCAGTAATTGCAAGGGCTTAAATTGTTTCTCTTGCATTTTGAATTCTTTTAAATATACGCTTATTTTTATATTTCTTGTTCTATGGAATTTTACTCTGCTTCTACTCATGTTTGTTTTCATCTTTTGTATTTAGAGTTTAGCCAATTCCCTACCGAACTGTCATCGCCAGAAGAGGTTAATGAGTGACAGCTGATGACATTTAAACTGTTAAGAAAATACAAGTGCTCAAAATATTTCTTACTTGTGTGAACTTGTCACTTTTTTGAAATTTAAATATGTAGTCCCCATAAATCTTCTATTAAAATTCAAATGTGATACTTGGAATAAATAATATTTTAGGCCATTAACACTGGCTAACATGTCTTGTAATCAAATTTGTTAATATACAAAGTTCATTGAGCCTTAAGAAGATAAGCTTTATAACTAATTCAATTCCTTTCTTCATGGATTTATTATTCTTGAGTGTTATTTATTAAGAGATCTGTATTTTAGCTTTTGACCAGAGTTACAGCAGGTTAATATACCATTCCTGATAGGGTAATGAACATTTATTACATGACAGAATTTTTTTTTAAATAAATAGGAGATTGAAATGAGAAGGCAGAGAAATTAGTTTAAACCCCAGTGGTACTTACAAAATTATTACTATATGAACTTAAAAAGTTGATGGGCTCAAAGATCAAACACTAAAACATAAAATGGAAATTGAATATCTTCTTTTCAACTGTCAAAATTATACAGGTAAAGAACAACTCTATAGAAAGGGGGGGTCAACTCACAAAAGAAAAAATATGGCTAACAAATTCTAAAAACCTTCGACTAAATGTTTAAAAACAAAACATACATTAAAATAACAATATGATTCCAGGGTTGTTTACCTGTTAAATTATTATATATTAAAAATGGATAACAATAATTATGTTGAAACTAAAAGCAAACAAGCAAAGACAGATAATCCCTTATATTGATGGGAGTCAATGTTAATTTATATTGCCTTTTTTGGCAATTGGGTGATATGCATACAAACTTATTGACAATTAAAATGTATTTACCAATTATTTTGAAACATATATTTATTGACTTAGAAATTTCTCTCCTAAAAATTTGCTCTAAGGAAATAATTGACAGAAAAAAATTGGCTCCATTATTGAAGTTTGAAAATTTCCAATAATCCAGGATTGGTTAAACAAGTAACTGTGTTTTATAAATTATTGGGTAGTCTTTTTAAAAAATGTTCTTGAAACGTATCTGTTGACATGTAAAGTTATTCAAAATTATCAATAATGGGAAGACATTTTTGTAAAGAATTTTTTAAAGTATGAATATTTAAATATAAATAGATGTAATTTTGGTAATATATAACAGTGTAGTGGAAGTTTGTGTGAGATCTATTTTTTTATTTCAGCTTTTCCATATTTATAATTTTTGTGCAGTGAACATGTATTTACCAAAGTTTTTAAAAGTGATCTAATAATTATTATAAACAATGAAGTATGCCTCAAGTATATCCTCTAAAAAGTCTTCTTAAGGGTTGACCCCTTTTAATTGAAGAAAATTGGAAAATATATTAGAAACTCTTCGAACCACACACTCAGCACAAAGTCCCTCTCTCTGACCACCACCCTCATTCGCCCCATTGGTGGAGAGCCACAGCTGTGTTTGTAGCAGCTAAAACTGGTTTTTGCAAACAACGCTGCTCAGGGTCTCGTTTCCTTCTATCTGGAACTAGAATTCCAACTGCCTACTAAGCATGACTTGAACTGAATGCAAATGCAGAGCTATGGAGTGTCAAGATATAAAGGCAGAGAAAATTGGTCTACTGAGCAAGAGAAAAAGAAGGTGAGGAAATAATAGAAAAGATGGGAGACCACGTAGTTCAGAGAAAGAAAAAGGAGTAACCTTTTTGTAAGCTTTTCCAAAGCTTACAAAACCAGATTGTACTTGCTGTCCCACGATTCCAGGAGAAATCTACATCCTTATGATAATGTCTGTTTTCTTCTTAACCTAGTTGACGTAAGTTTCTGTTATTTTCAAATAAAAAAAAAAAACATTGATTAAGAAATGTTGCGGGCCGGGCGCCGTGGCTCACGTCTGTAATCCTAGCACTCTGGGAGGCCGAGGCAGGTGGATCGCTCAAGGTCAGGAGTTCGAAACCAGCGTGAGCAAGAGCGAGACCACCATCTCTACTAAAAATAGAAAGAAATTAATTGGCCAACTAAAAATATATAGAAAAAATTAGCCAGGCATGGTGGCGCATGCCTGTAGTCCCAGCTACTTGGGAGTCTGAGGGAGTAGGATTGCTTGAGCCCAGGAGTTAGAGATTACAGTGAGCTAGGCTGATGCCAAGGCACTCTAGCCTGGGCAATGGAGTGAGACTCTGTCTCAAAAAAAAAAAAAAAAAAAAAAAAAGACATGCTCTGTCAGGAAGGCAAATATCACACCAGTTAACAGAAGGAGTTTGTTTCACAAGCAATGGAGGATCAAAAAGACAAAAGGGAACCCTGCAGTATGCAGTATCCTAAAGGTAGCAACTACAGTAAGCTACCACCCCCTAAGGCAGAGTGTGAGAATACCAGAAACTAGTAGTTTGAGGAGGGACCACCCAGCTGGTGCTCACAACTCACTATCTTGGAGGACAGTGTCCAGGGAGCTGGGACTTAGATATCTGAAGATAAGTTGCTGGTCTCTGAGAAGGCAAAATGGGGCTGGTTAAAGAAGTTTGGTGGAAATAACTAGAGACTGCAACCAGTTGCTGCTGTTACTCAATGCCATTTCCAGAGTGAAAAATCATTGCTCAGGTGATGTTGACAGTCATAGGAAGAAAAGCAGGAAAAGGCATGTCCCTTTTTCTTCCTCCAGGCCTCCAGTCTTCCTTGAGAATTCACTACTGTCAAAGTCTAACAGGGAGGCAGCTGGCAAAGCAAAAATGTGGTTTGCCAAGTCCTAACCCCAGTAAGATAAGGCAGAATTCAAAAGGGTAGGTTTGAAAATGAGAGAAAATGGCTTAACAAGAAGCAAATATAATAAAAGTAAATTTTATTTTACCTCTTAATTTCATGTTTTATGCCAACCACACTGTGTAAAAGTAGTTTCAAAATGAATGAATAAAATTATAGAGAAACCATAGGAACCACTCAATAGATAAGTTAAATTGAAGGGAAATTTGCGATTTTGGCAGCCTGTGTTGTACTAAAAAAGCATTTTAATTAGCTTTGTTAGGTCCTAAACATAATTAAGTTTATGAGTTTGAAAGCAATTTTATGTTTTGGTTGAAGAAAATTGAAAAATTAAGTCAGTGCATTTTTTGTTCAAACATATTGAATTTTGACAGTGTTTGCATGTTAACATCTTTTGTCTACTCAGACTTAAATCAATTATTTTATTTATTTTATTAAATTCAAAAATAAACATACAACAAGACTTAAATAGTATTACAGACTTACATATGTGCAAACAGTTCTTGCTACAATAGCAGCTCTTGCTGTTGTAGATAACAATAGTCCCAGCAGCCACTGAAAAACCTAAATAAAAAAACTAAATCAATTACAAAAATAATATTTTTAAGAACATACTTTTAAGAACACCTTGGAATCAATGAAGATCACTTGAGTTAAAAATAGCAGAGGAAAAAGCGCCCTTCCTTGATAAGCTGACATTCACCGGACATTTTCTTTCCCAAAGGCATTTGCCAATTCTGGGAATGAGTTTTAGATTGTTTGTAAAGATGACTGTGATAATTCAACCCATTTTATGTACGAGTACCCTTTGCAATGTGACATTGACAATTCTCCCATGAAGAAGTAAGAGTATGTTTTCTCATCCCTTGAATATGAGCTGTCTTTTTGATTTGTTTTGACTAATATTTTGTGGTAGAACTGAAGTCATGAGTTCTGAAGCCTAAGACTCAAGATGACTTTTTTTGTTGTTTTTTCTTATAACTGTGACCTGACCCTGCCATGTAGAAACGTCTAGTCTAACCTACTAGATTATGATAGGCCACGTGGAGAATGGAGATGCCTAAGTTTATAGGCAGCAGCATGTACCAAATATGTGAGTGAAGCCCTCTTGGACCATCCAGTTCCAATTGATCTGAGAGATAATTACAGCTGTATGAAGATGCTAGGCAAGGCTAGCTCAAATTGCTGACCCACAGAATTATGATCAAATAAATGGTTGGAGTGGGTTGTTAATAAAACCAGATGGCTGATAAAATTGTACATGACCTAGGCAGAGGGACTCTACTGGAAAAAAGAGCAACAAATATAGCTTTTTTATTTTTTTTCAAGTTTTCACATTTGTTATTTTATTAAATAAGTATTTCTTTTTGAGATAAAATCTATTTACATTGCAATGCACAAATATTAGCTTTACAGGTTTTTTTTTCTTTTTTATTGGGGGAAAAACTACAAAGCATTTACAGTATAATATTTACAGTCACAATTTATAGTGAGCTGATTTCCCAAAATATATTACCACTCAAGTTGACTTATCTTGTTACATTTAAAAATCTACTCTGTCAAAGTAG
>CAUYRT010100016.1:0-12943 GCA_963574885.1 Lepilemur ruficaudatus | reverse complement strand
GCCTAATTTTTTCTGTATATTTTAGTTGGCCAATTAATTTCTTTCTATTTTAAGTAGAGACGGGGTCTCGCTCTTGCTCAGGCTGGTTTCGAACTCCTGACCTTGAGCGATCCGCCTGCCTCGGCCTCCCAGAGTGCTAGGATTACAGGCGTGAGCTGCTGCGCCCGGCCGGGAACCAGGTGTTTTTAAATTGTGTTTTTTTTTTTTTTTTTTTTAAATCAAAGTGATACTTGGTTGCTGTAAAAATTTAAACCACACAGAAATGGAGTAGAGTATTTCTACTTGTCCCCAAATCTTCTTGCCCTGAAATGTCCACTTTTCCCGTTTGACTGTGGCCTGTGTGCACATGAGAATGTGTGTGTGTCTGTTGTAAAAGGAAGGGCCTGGCCTGGCTCGGGAGGCCACACATGTTGTGTTTTGTGTCCTGAGTGAGGGGCGCAGCTGAGGGGGCAGGTAGGGGCTCAAATCCAGCTGGGTCAGGCCCCCAAGCCTGGCACCAAGGCTTGGGGCTGTGCCCTCCTGGTTTCCACAGGGGAACTAGAGGGGCTCGTGGCAGCCTCTGGCGTGGCTAGGAGAGGAAGCCATGCCCCTTCTAGTTCATGTGGCCTGGTAGTGGGGAGTGAGCCTTGGATGCTCCCCTGGGCAGGTCCTCCTCGTCCCTCTGCCCTTTTCTCTGGAGTGAGTTGGCTGGGTTGAGCCCTGCGGAAGGAGGCAGGACCCTGGCTCTTTTTTCTTTGCTTGAGTTCTGCTCTAGAGAAAGTCTCCAGCACTCTTGGCCTTGATTTATTTGAGGCAGTGAGTGACAGGGACATGGTAAGGACCTCAGGCAGGTGCCTGTGGACTGCACAGAGTCCTCCCGAGTGGCCTCCTAACAACCACCTCAGTGGCTCCCATGTGGCCAGGCGGTGTGTGGCAGGTGGCACCTCTGGGGGCCATGGTGAGACTTGTGGATGTGAAGGAGCTGTGGTGAGGGTGCAGGGAGGCCCCGCAGGCTTCACAGAGGCTGTTCTCCAAGGTCATTGAGCTAGTCAAGAAGTACGGCACGAAGCAGTGGACGCTGATCGCCAAGCACCTGAAGGGCCGGCTGGGGAAGCAGTGCCGCGAGCGCTGGCACAACCACCTCAACCCCGAGGTGAAGAAGTCCTGCTGGACCGAGGAGGAGGACCGCATCATCTGCGAGGCCCACAAGGTGCTGGGCAACCGCTGGGCTGAGATCGCCAAGATGCTGCCGGGGAGGTAAGCTGCCTTCTGGGGGCGTGGGGTGGGCAGGGCGAGGCTCCCGGAAGGTGAGGCCCGTGCTTGTGCTGGAGGTGGGTTCCTAGGGGGTACTGTGCTCTTTTCCTTAACCCCTAGCCTCGGCTCCAGGGCTCCTGGAGGCGTGTAGTCAGGAGGAGAGGTGGTTCTCCCAGGAAAGTCCTGACCTCATCAGCTTGAAAGGACAGGAGGTGGAAAGAGAGGACTTAGTCAGAAATTGGGGGGCCTGGACCCTGGCTCTCACCCTCTCCCAGGTTGCCATATCTTTTCCTTGGTCAGCCCCTTTCTCTCCTGGGCCTCAGTTTCTTTAGTCGATATAAAATGGGCTGGGGCTATGGGGAGATGGGCTTCCTTTAAGAAGAAAGAAAATCAAATAGTGCTATAACCCACTAAAAGAATTGTAATGAAAAACATCAGTCCTTGTATATTGGTCTTCTGCTGTGGGAGAGTTTTAGACCACGTATCTTCGGTTTTATAATTTTTGCCATAGCCTGAATGATACATTTGCTTATTTCTCAGAGCTGTGTGTAAATGCTCTGTCCATCGTTAAGGGCTAGAGCCATGTGAGACTTCATCTTAGAGCTGAAAGAGACCTTAGAGTTAATCGGTGGAGCCTTATTTACAGAAACAGGACCTTGGCTTCGGGAGGTTAGTGATGTGCCAGTGGCACAGAGCTAGGGTTCAAATGTCCCCCCGCTCCCTCCTGCAGAACAGACAATGCTGTGAAGAATCACTGGAACTCTACCATCAAAAGGAAGGTGGACACAGGAGGCTTCCTGAGCGAGTCCAAAGACTACAAGCCCCCTCTGTACTTGCTGGTGGAGGTCGAGGACAAGGACGGCCACCAGAGTGCCCAGCCTGTGGAAGGCCAGGTGAGACAGCTGCCTGAGGCAGCTCAGCCTCTGGGCTTGACTTAGCTCGGTCTGTTTGATTTCACATTAATCCAGCATCGTCTCATTGAACACCTCATTGACAGCTGTTGGTTAGCTTCTGCCACAGAGTCTAAAAGTAGGTTGCGTGTTTCCGGGGCCTTTCCTGGTGACATGTTTCTGCACGTAACTGGCACTTGTCTGCCACAGGTGAATGGTGACAGAGCAAGCTGATACATAAAATTGAGAATTAGTTTAGGAGGTTCTCAGCCTCCTCCTGTCCTCATCAGCAGCTTTCTTTTTCTTTTTTTTTTTTTTTTTAGGCAGAGTCTCGCTCTATTGCCCGGGCTAGAGTGCTGTGGCATCAGCCTAGCTCACAGCAACCTCAAACTCCTAGGCTCAAGCGATCCTTCTGCCTCAGCCTCCCAAGTAGCTGGGACTACAGGCATGTGCCACCATGCCCGGCTCATTTTTTCTATATATTTTTAGTTGGCCAATTAATTTCTTTCTGTTTTTAGTAGAGAGGGGATCTCGCTCTTGCTCAGGTTGGTTTCAAACTCCTAACCTTGAGCGATCTGCCCCTCCTTGGCCTCCCAGAGTGCTAGGATTACAGGTGTGAGCCACCGCGCCTGGCCCCAGAGCAAACTTTATCTTTTTAAACTATATCTCTGAAGATTATTTGTTAAAAATAGAAATTTGAAGCAAATGTGATGAAGTATTAAGATTTGATGATGCCGGGTACATAGTAGTTCTCTGTGCCAGTGGTCCCTGACATTTTTGGCAGCAGGGATCAGTTTCATGGAAGACAATTTTTCCATGGATGGGGGGTGGAAGCGGGGTGGTGTGGCGTGCAGGGAGCCTGGTGTGGAGCTCAAGTGAATGCACAGCCTTTTTCTTAACAGGCCATGGCCCAGGGGTTGGGGACCACGGCTCTATGTTGTTTTCCAATCTTGTCTGTAATCATGAAATATTTAAAAATTTAATTACTTTTTAAATGTTCCCTTTATTTTTAATTTCAAAATATTAATCGAGGGGGTACAAGTATTTTTGTTACATGAATATCTTTTATAATACTCAAGTCAGCTTTTGGTGTGCCTGTTTAATGTTCCCTTTTTTTTTTCCCCCCCCCTCCTTCAGAGACAGGGTCTTGCCATGTTTGCCGGGCTGGAGTACAGTAGCTTGATCATAGTTCACTGCAGCCTCTAACTCCTGGGCTCAAGTGATCCTCCCACTTTGGCCTCTCGAAGTCGAGCTACCATGCCTGCCCCCTTTTCCCTTTTCTTACTGGCTAAAAATAACTTGTTCATTCCTTCAGTTCTTCCACAGTGCTCTGCTGGAGGGCTATATAATGTTTTTGCCTCCATCTCTTGATTTTTTTATTTTTATTCTTTATTTTTTTATTTTGTGAGACAGAGTCTCACTCTGGGGTCTGGGCTAGAGTGCCATGGCGTCAGCCTAGCTCACAGCAACCTCAAACTCTTGGGCTCAAGCGATCCTCCTGCCTCAGCCTCCTGAGTAGCTGGGACTACAGACATGTGCCACCATGCCCGGCTAATTTTTTCTATATATTTTTAGTTGTCCAGCTAATTTCCTTCTATTTTTAGTAGAGATGGGGTCTCGCTCTTGCTCAGGCTGGTTTCGAACTCCTGACCTTGAGTGATCCACCCACCTCGACCTCCCAGAGTGCTAGGATTACAGGCATGAGCCACCGCGCCCGGCCAGTCTTTTACTTTTTATTGAAGGAAAGACATCCATTTTACAAAGAAAAACAGTGGGTGTCAGCAGACCTGGAGAAGTCTTTTAGCATCAGGAAGAGGGGCAGATCTTCCTTAGTCTCTAAAAATCCTACTTTGCTGAAAGTGGTTTATTGACGTGGCTTTTGTTCCCTGACACTTTGTCAGGGTGTTGGGAGGGCTGGCTGTGCTGGGCCAGGACCGAGCCCCAGACCATGACCCCGAGCACAGCCTTATTTATTCTTCTCATGTCATTTTAATGGTTTTCTTGTGCCATTTATTTAACTAGTTCCTTCCTGATGAACATAAAGGTGACTTCTAATTTTTTTGCTATTAAAAACAAAATTTAATGATCATCCTTGTGGCCGATCACATCTTTGCTCAATTATTTCTTGAGAACTTCATAGAGATGGACAGACACATTTGCAGGAAGGAAAAAAAACAACTCTTAATACATTTTGCTAGATTGCCTGCTAGAAAAATTTTGCCTATTAATGTGTATGGGACCACCCCCAATTTTTCCCACTCACTGGTCAATGCTTCATTATGAAATTGTTTCCTGGGCTTCAGAAGTAATGCAGGATCACTGTACAACTTCCAGAGAGAACCAACATACTGTGTAATATATTTGCCAACGCTTAATACTAAGGTTACTGAGTTCCAAATGAGATTATGTTTTATTTTGCCATCTTAAGCTTTTTCCACTTATCCACATTGTTACGTGTATGCAGATCTCTGCACTATTCCTGAGAATGTCTTGTCTTATCTAATGGGAACATCTGTTACCATTTCCATCAATGCTGCAATGAACATCATTGTTCAATTTCTTTGTACATTTGCTGATTTATGTGGTTAATTTTGTAGATGCGGAATGATTGGGTCAAATAGTGTGGACATTTAAAGTTTTTATAGGCATTGCTACATTGCTGCCCAGAGGCTTGCACTGTTTTATCCGGCTATCGGCAATGTATGTGGGACTGCTTATTTGCTGTGTCATTGTCAATACTGGCTATGGTTATTTGAAAAACATCTTTGCCAGTGTTATAAGCAACAAATGTATTATCATGTTCTTATTTTGTTTTTGAGTTGATCCGTATTTTTTCCCCAGCTTTATTAAAATATAATTGACAAATAAAAATTGTATGTATTTACGGTGTATAACGTAACATTTTAATTATTTTGATTTTCATTTCTTTGACAACTGGTAAGGGTGACTTTTTCCTTAATTTGTTATTTGCATTTGCCCTTTTTTTGTCTTATTGATTTGTAAGTCTTATTTGTATATTAAGGATACTACCCCTTTATCACATAGTAACTATTTTTTTTCTAGTTTTCTTGGTAGCTTCCTTATTTCTTTATTTTATAAAGGTGTAATTTACATACAGTAAAATTCACCCTTTTTAGTGAGATTCTGTGTGTTTTGATAAATGCATATAGTCGTGTAACCATCACCACAATCAAGATACAGACAGTTTCCATCAACCTCCAAAGTTCCCAGTAGCCAGACACTCCCCCACCTCCATTTTCCCTGTTTTGTCTTTGCAGGAATGTCATGAAAATGGAATGATATAGTATGTACTCATGTCTTGTTTCTTTCACTCAGCATAACATGCTTGACTCGTGTTGTTGTGTGTATCCTAGTTAGTTCCTGTTTGTTGTTGAGTAACAGTCTGTTGTGTGGATGTTATCAGTTGTGTATGCATTCACCACCCGGGGGACATTGTTTCCAGCTACTGTGTACAAATAAAGCCACCATAAACATCTGTGTATAGGTTTTTGCCTAAACGTAAGTTTTTATTTCTCTCAGATAGATATCTGGGCACAGGATTGATTGCTGGGCCATATGAAAAGTGTATACCTAACTTATAAGAAACTGCCAAACCGGTTTTATAAGTGGCTGTTTTCCTAAGTGGCATTCTCACATTGGTAACTGTTAAATAGTGTTTATGGCATTCCTGTCCCCCCCGCCTTAGAACAGTTATAAGTTTTTAATCAAACCTGTTCATCTTGTCTCCTTTCCTTCCTTTGTTCTATCACAAACCATTTTCATTCTGTTCACTTGACAGCAATAGCTACCATTTAGGCTGGCTACTTAATGTGTCTTTCCTGATCTGCATAACATCCCTGCATGGAAAACCTCAGTAAACCACAGTGTCCTCATTTGACAGGCAAGGAAACTGAAACTCAGGTCGCACAGCTTGCCCAAGGTCAGCTAGTAAATGGCAAAGCTCCCTCTGAATCCGGAGTCTGTGCCATGTCCGCGCCCCCATTGTACCCCTGTTGACGGAAGATCTTGCTCCTTGTTTTCCTTGTGGCCTCTGTTAATCACATGTGCTGTTTTCTTTTTTTCCTTAAAATTTTTATTTATTTAGAGACTGAGTCTCATTCTGTTGCTCAGGCTGGAGTGCAGTGGCTCACTGCAACCTCAAACTCCTGGGCTCAAGCAGTCCTCCTGCCTTAGCCTCACGAGTAGCTGGGACAACAGGCGTGTACTACCACACCTGGCTAATTTTTAAAATTTTTTGTAGAGATGGGGTTGCCCAGGCTGGTTTCAAGTTCCTGACATGCTGTTTTCTAGGCTACACTAGGGCCTGTCAGGTTAACGTGCCAACCTTGTTTCCAGGGTTCTGCCAGGAGAGCTATTGCTGCAAAGGATTTTCCTCTGTTTCTTTTTTTTTCTCCCCATCACAAGGTTAGTATACTTGCATTTTTCAAACTTTCTTTTAGAATATTAAGCACTGAGAAAAGTTGCAAGAGTAGTACAAAGAACTCCCATATACCTTGTACGGGATTTGTTAGTTTCTAACATTTTGCCAGAGTTGCTTTATCTTTCTGTAGATATCACTTTTGTCATCTGAGAGTTGATGACGTTCGTTATGCCTCTTTACCCCTCGACGCTTCTGAACGGATTCTCTTAGAATGAGGCCATTCACTCACATAACCACAGTACAGTTACAGCCAATTCAGGGCATTTAACCTTGGTTCGGGAATTTTATCTAAGCTGCAGTCCATGTTCCACTTTTTCCTGCCCATGATCCAGTCCAGGACCAGACATTGCATTTAATTTTACTGTCTCTTTCATCAGCCTTTCTTAGTCTCATGATGTATTTGAAGTGTATGGTCTGGCTAGTTATTTTACAGAATGTTTCTCATTGTGGGCTCAGCTGAGTTTCCTTATTAGATTCAATTTGTGTATTTTTAGCTGGAAATTATTGCATAACCTGTATTTCATAACAAAAAAAAACCAAATGGGGGCCCTTGTATCCAACAGGGAAGACTTGCAACCAACTGGCCTCCAGCACCCCCTGCCGTGAAGGAGGAGGAAAGCAGTGAGGAGGAGGCTGCGGCAGCCGCCACTTCTCAGGGGCAGGAGCCTGTCTCTACAGAGCTGGACAGAGTGCAAACACCAGAGCCCTTGGAAGACTTCCCCAAGCACGAGGACCAGGAGGGCTCCTCGCCAGAAACGAGCCTTCCCTACAAGTGGGTGGTGGAGGCAGCAAACCTCCTCATCCCTGCAGTGGGGTCCAGCCTCTCTGAAGCCCTGGACTTGATTGAGTCGGTACGTTGGTTACAGCACTTCACAGTGGGCACAGAGCACCCCCCAGGTGGGAGTGCTTCTCTTAGGGATCTGTATCTATCTGCTCACTCCACAGTCCCACTAATGATTACTGACCTGATGCCAAGTACTCCACCCTGAGCCAGGGCCTGGGGGCACCAAAGTAGGCACCATGTGGTCCCTGCTCTGGAGAGCTCCCAGTGAGCAGCAGGGTGGCACCTGACCCAGACGTCCAGCATGGAGTGGGGCAGGAAGGCTGCCCAGAGGAGGTGGCACTACGCTGAGTCTTCCAGGATGACTGGCAGAGAATAGCATGGTGTTTGTGGCACCACACATGGTTGGGTCTCCCTAGAGAGGGGCCCAGGAAGTACCAGGGCTGGGCTGCGTCTGTAGCAGTGAGTAGGTTCCGTTTTCTCAGGGTGGAGCAGCCCCTGAAGCCACGCTGTGGTGACCTTGCTGGCTGGGGTGATTCTCGGGTTTGTTCTTAGAAGCTTGGTGACCTGGGGCAGATCACACACCCTTGGGCCCGGGTTCCTCGGTGTGAAAGTGGGGAAAGTGAGGCTTCCCTAGCAGGGTTGTTGAAGTGCCCCAACGAGGCACCAGTGATGCCGCAAAACACCGTCTGCTGCTCAGTATTTTGATCTATAGAAATATAGAGACATAGGAAGCTCTTTGAGGAAATGCACGCAATGTTACTGATCAGTCCTGGGCTGCGGAATCATACTGGACACTGCGTATTTCCCTTTAGTGATGGAGTCCTCTTGTATTAAAAGCAGAGTAATTGTAGTTCTCCCGAACCTCCCTCTCTGGGCAGGACCCCGATGCTTGGTGTGACCTGAGTAAATTTGACCTCCCTGAAGAGCTGTCTGCAGAAGGCAGTATCAACAACAGCCCGGTGCAGCTGCAAGCGTTGCAGCAGCAGGCCCTGCTGTCCCGCCAGCCTGCTGCCCCGGTGCCCAACGTGACCGAGTACCGCCTGGATGGCCACACCATCTCGGACCTGAGCCGAAGCAGCCGTGGCGAGCTGATCCCCATTTCTCCCAGCACTGAAGTTGGGGGCTCAGGCATGGGCACACCACCCTCCGTGCTTAAGAGGCAGAAGAAGAGGCGTGTGGCTCTGTCCCCCGTCACAGAGAACAGCGCCAGCCTGTCCTTCCTGGACTCCTGCAACAGCCTCACCCCCAAGAGCACACCCGTCAAGACACTTCCCTTCTCACCCTCCCAGGTGCGTGGACCCCCCTCCAGCTGCTTATCAGGGTCAGTTTACAGACACCCAGTGCCCAGCACAGGGCCTGGCACACGCCAGCCAGCCAGGGTTCACTGAGCACCTGCTTTGTGTCTAGCCTTGTGCTCAGCATTGAGAACACAAAGATAGGCAAAAACAGACCTGGCCCTGCCCTCACAGAGCCTACACTCTGGTAGGAGCACCAGTTAGTAAATTTAAAAAGACACCCCCACAAATGTGACAAGTGTTGTGAAGGAGAAAGCTCATGGTGCTACCCTGTGTCTAGTCTGGAGAGATCCAGAAGGACTTCTAGGAAGAGGAGGAATTGCTCGAGCTGAGGAAATAGTAGATGCTAACGGTAATGAAGAGGAAAAAGAGAATCGGTCATGTTTGTGAAAGGAATCCATTTGTTGAACCTAAATCTGTTCATGGCAGATTTGCCAGCATGGGGGAGCAGAGGTGAAGGTGACACAGGCCAGCCAGTGCTGGGGACAGGCTTATGAGTTAACCAGAATGGAATGGGGGAGGGGCGATGGTGACAGCAGTTGTGAAGAAAAGGCACTTAGAGTTTACTATGTTCTGGGTATTGCCCCCAGGGCTCTGTACATATGTAGACCATCCATGGGGAGAGCTGGGAGGGGCGCCAGGGTCTTTCCTAGAGGTCGGGGAGGTGCTCAGGCTTCCTGGAGAGTGGGGTCCAAGCTGGATCTCCTCGATCACCTCCAGCAAAGGCCCAGACAAAGGGAAGGGCAGGGTGGAGGTGAAGGCCAGAGCCAGGAGTGGTGAGACAGGGGCCTTGGAGGGCCTCCCTGGGTCTGCTCTTCCTGCCAGGCTGTGGGAGACAGTGAGGCCGAGGTGGGATGTTGCAGGAGGCTGACCCATCACCTGCTGGGGAGGGATCCAGGCTCAGCCTACTGGTTGGGGTGGCTAGTGGTGTTTCTGAGAGAGGCCCTGTATTGGTTTGTGTGGGCTGCTGTAGCAGTACCACAGACTGGGTGGCTTAGACAACAGAAATTTAGCAGCTTTGGTGTCTCCTGAAGCCTCTCTCCTTGGTTTATAGATGGCCATCCCCTCCCTGGCTTCATATGATCCTCTGTTGTGTGTCTGTCTTTTTTTTTTTTTTTGAGACAGAGTCTCACTCTGTTGCCCGGGCTAGAGTGAGTGCCGTGGCGTCAGCCTAGCTCACAGCAACCTCAAACTACTGAGCTCAAGTGATCTTCCTGCCTCAGCCTCTCGAGTAGCTGGGACTACAGGCATGAGCCACCATACCCGGCTAATTTTTTGTTTCATTTTTAGTTGACTGGCTAATTTTTTCTAGTTTTAGTAGAGACAGGGTCTTGCTCTTGCTCAGGCTGGTTTCAAACTCCTGACCTTGAGCGATCTTCCCGCCTCAGCCTCCCAGAGTGCTAGGATTACAGGCATGAGCCACCACGCCTGGGGTGTATCTGTGTCTTAATCTCTCATCTTCTCTTTTAAAACCTCTTATTTTGTATCTTGTGATAAGGACACGAGTTTTTGGATTAGGGCCCACCCTAATGACTTCATTTGAAGTTAATTACCTTTTTAAGGGCCCTAGCTCCAAATACACTCCCATTCTGAGGTGCCCCGAGAGTTAAGACTTCAACACATAAATTTTGGGGGGCACGGTTCAGCCCATACCACATCCCACGTGAGGTCCACTGGCTGGAGGAAGAGAGCGGAGCTCTAAACTGCCCAAATGGCAGCCCAGGATGGTGGGGTGTGGTGGCTGTCCTGCTCCAGAGTCCCTCGTATAGGGCAGTGGCCCTGAGGGCTGCAGAGTAGCTTTGGGGCAGAGCGAGAGGATGGTCCTTTTAAGGCATGGCCATTGGCTCAGATCTGGATTTGAGTCTCACCTTTAGAACTTAGTGCAAGAATCTAAACCTCTCTATGCCTTGGTTTTCTTAATCTGTAAAAGGGGGATAATAATAGTGCCTGTGTCCCAGGATTTGTGGAACCAAATGAAATTATCTGTGTAATGTGCTTAGCACTGGCACAAGAAGGGGCTCTCTAAATAGTAACCTCACCACCATCAACACGCCCTGAGCCTTCACAGGTTAGTTAACACATTGACTGCCATGCTAGGGAAAAAAGTCTTCCCCTGGGGCCATGGTGTTTTATTAAAACAAAACGATTGTTTCTAATTTGTTATTTTTTATTTTCTTTATGTGAGTTATATGCAAAGCAATCCGCATTTTAAGAATTAAATCAAATATTAATTGTAACAGTAAGAACATCAACAAGTAAGATTTTCACAAACCAACTGCAGGGTTTTGCTTCACGAGGCCCCGGGGGCAAGACTAGCCTGAGTTTTGACCAAGCCACGTGGCAGTGAGCGTGTTAAGAGCTAGTTTTATTTCTTCTGAAAAATAGCTGCTCTTCCACAGTCAGCTCTCTTTGCTGCCAGTGTCCCGTTGGCAGCAGGCCAGGGTAGAGATGGCAAGAGCTGGGATTAGGGGCAATGGTGAGCCCACAAACCTGCTTGGTGGGCTCCTGTCGCTCTTTCCTGGTCTTTGTTCTCTGGTGCTGGACAGGTTAGGAGGGGAGCTCGGTGTCAGAGAGCAGACATGTTGCAAGGAGGGGCTCAGCGGTCTCTCTGCCCCCCCGTCAGGAATCCACATGCAGGTCATTTGGTCTTTTGTCTTCTGTCTTCCCCGGCAGTTTCTGAACTTCTGGAACAAACAGGACACGTTGGAGCTGGAGAGCCCCTCGCTGACGTCTACCCCAGTGTGCAGCCAGAAGGTGGTGGTTACCACGCCCCTGCACCGGGACAAGACGCCCCTGCACCAGAAACACGCGGCGTGAGTGCTGCGCGACACCTGTGGCCTCCCCAGCTGTGGCCAGCCCGGGGCCCCAGGACCACTGGTGGGGGTGGGGAGCAGTGCCCTTGGAAAAGCTCTACAGCCTGTGTTTTAGGAAGGCATCCTCCCTTCTGGCCTCATGCTTTTTGTCATTTTTATCAATATAGTCTGAGGCCACACCTTTTGCTTTTACTCATATGTATTATTAAACTTGATGATTTTTTTAATCTCAGGAAGAGTCAGAATTGCCCCCCAAAACATAATCTCTTTCCCCCTTTATGGGTTTCAAGTGCAAGTCCATTGGTGATTTTTAAAATATATATATTTATTTATTTTTTTTACTGGGGACACACAGCCTTCAGTGTAAAATGAAGATGTGTTCCCCAAATCCATTGCGTTTGAGTAGCCTTATGTGCAGGAAGAAAGTGTCCTGCTGTCTCCATCTCCGCCTCCCCACCCTCCGAGCTCACAGATGTTTCCCATCCCAAAGTCTGTGCAGGTTGCTCACCGGCCTGCCTGCGTGGAAGTGCTTTCACAATAAGTTTACCTCCTTGGGTCACCATGACTCCGAATTCCAGAGTTGCTTAACTGTTCTCTGCTTACTACATTTGCTGCAGGAGAAGCATTGCTGTTATTTCATGAGTAAGTTATGTGATTCAGGAATCAGTTCAGGGCCAGGCACGGTGGCTCGTGCCTGTAATCCCAGCGCTCTGGGAGGCCGAGGCAGGAGGATCCGAGACCAGCGTGGGCAACATAGCGAGATCCCATCTCTACAAAAGATAAGAAAAATTAGCCGGACATGGTGGCACACACCTGTAGTTCTGGCTACTTGAGAGGTTGAGGTGGGAGGATCACTTTGGCCCAGGAGTTTAAGGTTACAGTGAGCTGTGATGGCACCACTATACTCCAGCCTGGGAGACAGCAAGACACTGTCTCTTTTTAAAAAAGGAGGCCACGCACAGTGGTTCACGCCTGTAATCCTAGCACTCTGGGAGGCCGAGGCAGGAGGATTACTTGAGCTCAGGAGTTTAAGACCAGCCTGAGCAAGAGCGAGACCCCGTCTCTACTAAAAAAATAGAAAGAAATTAGCTGGGTGTGGTAACACGTGTCTGTAGTTCCAGCTACTTGGGAGGCTAAGGCAGGAGGATCACTTAAGCCCAGGACTTTGAGGCTGCAGTGAGCTATGATGATGCCAGGGCACTCTAGCCAGGGTGACAGAGTGAGACTCTGTCTCAAAAAAATTGAATCCCGGCCGGGTGTGGTGGCTCACACCTGTAATCCTAGCACTCTGGGAGGCTGAAGTGGGAGGATCGTTTGAGGAGTTCGAGACCTACCTGAGCAAGAGCGAGACCCCGTCTCTACTAAAAAAATAGCAATTAGCTGGACAATTAAAAAATATATATACAGAAAAAAAGCTGGGCATGGCGGCGCATGCCTGTAGTCCTAGCTACTTGGGAGGCTGAGGCAGAAGGATCGCTTGAGCCCAG
>CAUYRT010100014.1:0-19165 GCA_963574885.1 Lepilemur ruficaudatus | reverse complement strand
GTGCTTGGCTAATTTTTTCTGTTTTTAGTTGTTTGGCTAATTTCTTTCTATTTATAGTAGAGATGGGGTCTCGCTCTTGCTCAGGCTGGTCTCGAACTCCTGAGCTCAAACAATCCTTCTGTCTCGGCCTCCCAGAGTGCTAGGGTTACAGGCATGAGCCACCGAGCCCAGCCATAAGTGTTTCTTTCTCTCTGCTTCCATGTCAGCATCAATCATTTCGGGACTTTTTGATAAAAGCCATTCTCACTGGAGTTAGGTGATATCTCCTTGTGGTTTTGATTTGCATTTCCCTGATGATTAGAGATGTTGAGCATTTTTTCATATGTTTGTTGGACATTAGTTTATCTTCTTTTGAAAAGCTTCTGATCATGTTTTTTGCCCACATTTTTATGGGGCTGTTTGATATTTTCCTTGCTGATTCACTTGAATTCTTTGTAGATTCTGGTTATTAGCCCTTGGTCAGATGTATAGCATGCAAATATTTTCTCCCATTCTATATGTTGTCCATTCACTCTATTGGTTGTTTTCTCAGCTGTGAAGAAGATTTTTAATTTAATCAAGTCCTATTTATGAATTTTTGCTCTTGCTGTGATTGCCTTTGGGGTCTTCTTCATAAATTATTTGCCCAGACCAATATCTACAAGAGCTTTTCCAACATTTCCTTCTAAAATTCTTACAGTTTCATGCCTTAGGTTTAAGTCTGACATCCATCTTGAATTAACTTTTGTGATTGGTGACAGGTAAAGGTCCTATTTCAAACTTCCACATATGACTATCCAATTTTCTCAACACCATTTATTGAATATGAACTCTTTTCCCCAGTTTACATAGTTGTCTGCTTTGTCAAAGATCAGATGGCAATATGAGGATGGATTTGTATTTGGGTTCTCTGTTCTGATCCATTGGTCTATGTCTCTCTCTCTCTCTCTCTTTTTTTTTTTTTTTTGCCAGTACCTGCTGTTTTGGTTACTATAGCCTTGTAGTATAGCTGGAAGTCCAGTAAAGTGATGTCTACTAATTTGTCCTTTTTATTTAACACTGCTTTGGCTATTCAGGCTCTTTTCTGATTCCATATGAAGCACAGAATTATCTCTTCTAGATCTGTGAAAAATGATGTTTGAATAATAGTGGGGATTGCATTGAATCTGTAAATCACTTTGGGTAGTATAGAAATTTTAACAATGTTGATTCTGCCAATCCATGAGTATGATATATTTTTCCATTTGTTTACACTGTCTGTGGTTTCCTTCCTCAGTGATTCGAACACCTCTACAGGTCCTCTACCTGTAGAGGTCTTTCACCTCCTTGGTTAAATATATTCCTAGATATTTTATTTTATTTGTTGCTGTTGTGAAAGGTATTGAGTCTTTGATTTGATTCTAAGCTTGACTGTTATTGGCATATACGAATGCTACTGATTTGTGTACGTTGATTTTGTAACCTGAGTCTTTGCTGAATTTATTTATCAATTCCAGGGTCTTTTAGCAGAATCCTTGGGGTTTTCTAGACATAGGATCATATCTTCAGCAAATAGCCATAGTTTGACCTCTTCTTTCCCTATTTGGATACCCTTGATTTCTTTCTCTTTCCTGATTGCTCTGGCTAGGACTTCCAGGATTATGTTGAATAAAAGTGATGAAAGTGGACAACCTTGTCTAGTTCCAGTTCTAAGCTAGAATGCTTTCAATTTTTCCTTGTGGGTTTGTTGTATATGGCTTTTATAATATTTAGATATGTTCCATATGTGCCTATTTTCCTAACAGTTCTTATCATAAAAGAGTGCTGTATTTTGTCAAATGCTTATTCTGCATCTATTAAGAAGATCATATGGTCTTTGTTTTGCTTCCACTTATGTGGTGAATCACATTTATGAATTTATGTATGTTGAACCATTCTTGCATCCCTGGAATTAAGCTCACTTGGTCATTATTGTTTACTTTTTTATATGCTGCTGAATTCAGTTTGCTAGACCTCAGTTTGAGAATTTTTGCTTGTGTATTCATAAGGGATATTGGTGTGTAGTTTTCTTTTCTTGTTTTGTCCTCTTGGGGCTTTGGTCTCAAGGTGATACTGGCTTCATAGAAGGAGTTGGGGAGAATTCCTTTCTTCTTGATGTTATGAAATAATTTCTGCAGTATGTGCACAAATTCTTCTTTGTTGGTTTGGTAAAATTTGGGTGCGAAACCATCTGGTCTGTGACATTTTTGTTGGAGGATATTTTATTGCTTCTTCAATTTCATTACTTGATATTGGTCTAGTGAGGAGTTCTATTTCTTTCTGATTGAGGCTAGGGACACTGTGTGTTTCTAAGAATTTTTCCATTTTCTCAACATTTTAAAGTTTATGCACATAGAAATTTTTATAGTACTCAGAGATGATATTTTATATTTCCATGGTATCAGTTGTAATGTCTCCTTTTTCATTTCTGATTGAGCCTATTTGGGTTCTTTCTTTTTTGCTTCTGATTAATCCAGCAAGAGGTCTATCAATTTTGTTTATCTTTTCAAAGAACCTATTTTTTGTTTCATTGTTTTCTGTATAATCTTTTGTTATCAATTTCATTTAGTTCTGCTCTGACCTTCATTATTTTTTTTCTTCTGACGGATTTGGTGTTGGTTTTCTCTTCCTTTTCTAGTTCCTTGAGATAATTTATTAGATTGTTGATTTGTGATCTTTCTGTTTTTTTTTAATGTAGACATTTAGGCTATGAATTTTCCTCTTAAGACTGCTTTTGCCAAATCCCACAGATTTTCATAACTTGTGTCCCCTTTGTCATTTTGTTCGAGAAATCTTTTGATCTCCATCTTAATTTCTCCTTGACACAATAATTGTTCAGCAGTACAATGTTTAATTTCCATGACTTTGTATAGAGTTGAGTGTTTCTCTTAGAATTAATTTCTAATGTTATTGCACTGTGGCCTCAATATAATTTTTATTTTTTAAAATTTGTTGAGACAAGTTTTGTGGTCTAAAATGGGATCTATCTTTCAGAATGTTCCATGTGCTGATAAGAAGAATGTATATTTGATAGTTTTAGGGTAGAATGTTATATAAATGTCTATTAGGCCCATTTGCTTTAGTGTACCATTTAAATCCAGTGTTTATTTATTTTCTGCTTGGAAAATCTGTCCAGTTCTGTCAGTGGGGTGTTGCAGTCCACTTGTATTATGATGCTGTTTAACACTTTGTTTAGATCTAGTAGAGTTTGCTTTAAGAATCTGGGTTCATCTGTGTTAGGTGCATAAATATTTAGGATGATTTTGTCTTCTTGTTGAATTGTTCCCTTCACTATTATATAGTGACATCTTTGTCTTTCTTTACTTTTATTGATTTAAAGCCTATGTTGTTTGACATGGGAATGGTTATATCAGCTTTATTTGGTTTCCATTTGCATGAAATATTGTTTTCCATCCTTTCACCTTGAGTCTGAATGAGTCCTTTTGGGTTATATGTGTTTCCTGGAGATAGCAGATACTTAGCTTATATTTCTTTTCTCTATTCAGCCTGCCTATGTCTCTTGAGTGGGTGATTCAAGCCATTCATTTATTGAAAGAATTGATAAGTGGGGTGGATTTCTGTTCATCCTGTTGAGTAGAACCTTATTGCTTGGGCCACTGTATAATATTGGCTCGGAGCTTTAGGTTTTCAGTGATTTTCACCCTGGTGGGTGTCTATTGTGGTGATTGATATATAATGCAGATCTGAGTACTTCCTGCAGGGCAGGTCTGGACTTGAAAAATTCCCTCAGTGTGTGCTTGTCTGAGAAAGTCTTCATTTCTTCCTCCTATAAGAAATTTAGTTTTGCAAGATACAAAATTCTAGGCTGGCCATTATTCTGTTTGAGAAGACTGAAAATGGGCCCCAATCCCTTCTGGCCTGTAAGGTCTCAGTTGAGAAGTTTGCTGTTAGTGTAATGGGTTTTTCTTTGTACATTACCTGATGTTTTCACTTTAGATGTCATAGGAGTTCTTCCTTTGTGTTATCTATCTTTGTCTAGTCTGATGACTGTGTGTCGTGATGATTGCCTCCTCACAATGAATTTCCTGGGGGTCCTTTGAGCATCTTGTACCTGGATAGCCCAATTTCTAGGAAGGCCAGGGAAATTTCCCTCAATTATTCCCTCAAACAGATTTTCCAACCCTTGTGTATTTTCTTCTTCATCTTCATGGATGCCTATGATTCTTATTTTAGGTCTTTTTACATAATCCCATTTCTTTTAGGTTTTCTTCATTCCTCTTATTTCTCAGGTCTTTCTCTTTGACTGACTTATTTTTAAAAAGTTTATTTAAGTTAAAGATGTTGTCTTCAAGCTCTGAGATTCTTTTTTTGCCTGATATAGCCTATTTTTAAGTTTTTCCACTGTGTTTTGTGTTTCCTTGAATGATTTTTTCATTTCCAGAAGTTCTATTTGATTTTTTTAAGTAATTCTATTTCCTTAGTACATTTTTCATTCTTTCTTGTATTGTTTTTATGGTTTCTTTGTGTGGGTTTCTATTTTCTCTTGTATTTCACTGAGCTTTCTTACAATCCATATTTGGGAGTTCTTCATCTGTCATTTCCATCTTTTCTTTTTGGTTAGTATCCATTGGTAAGGAGTTTTTGTTTTCTTTCAGGGGTGTCTATTCTCTCTGATTTTTCATGTTTCCAGAGTTCTTTCTCTGATTCTTTCTCATCTGGCTTCTTGACTGATTCTGGGGGGTGCCCAGCCTGGCTTATGGGACTGTCTCTGGGTCCCTGAAGATCAATCCCTGAGCATGCCAGGGAGAGAAGTGCTGGTTCTGAGTTGCCTGTGGGGTATTCTAGCAGGTTTAGTGAACTTCTCAGTTTACCCCTGACCTACTGTCTTCACCTCTTCCCAACAGCGTGTAGTGAGTTAGGTCCCCCAGCTTACTCTCAGTGATGGTGAGTGGTACTTGTGATTGTGAATCAGCCACATCCTGTTTACTTGAGTTGGAAGATGCTATGATGAGCTGTATCATTCTCCCTGTCATTGGTTGATGTTTGTGTAATAGAGCCAGATGCTGAGATGGTCTTTTGCATCTGTGGTAGAATCTGGGCTCCCAGGCAGAGTACTTGAGTGCCCCAAGGTTTACAAGGGACCCTATAGCTTCCAGGATGTTTCTTGATGTCCACCATCACTGAGGTGTCCACCATCACTGAAGTTCCTTTTCTGGCCACTAAGCAGAGCTGCTGTTAGAAGGGTCAGGACAAGCTCTCCAAACCAGGAGAGCTATTCATGGGGGCGGGGATTAAACACTTGTATGCTAAGGCCTTGGGCTGGATTCTTTCTGCCCTTATCCAGTAGGGCAGTTTTTCTGTTGGGAGGGGTAGGTGCTCCCCCAAATGGCAACTCCTGATCCCCCATACATCCTATGAAATTGAGTTAGTATATGCTGTAATGGGAGTGCAAGTTGATCTCCTTGTCAGTAGGAGGAACTTGCTGGAAGGAACAAGCTGCAATATTGTTTTTGGGTCTTGTGATCAACTCTAGTCCATTGGGAGAAGCACTCAAATGCCCAAGTGGGGGGTGGGGCCCTGGAACTTCCAGGTGAGTCCTTACTCACTGCCACAGCAGAGGCAGGTGTGGTACTGTGGCTAGGCAAGACTGGGTTGGGTGAGCTTGCCTTCAGGCTCCACAAAAGCTGACAAGGTGGCTGTTTTGGCAGGGGTCAAAGATCTGCCTCCAGCTTCTGGGAAGAGCCACCAGGGAGGGGCTGAAGTGGCCTCACACAACCAGAAATTCTGCCTGTGGAGGCAGGTCTCAATCAGAAAGTCTGCTAGTGGAGACAGGCCAACTGAAATTCACAAACTGGCAGTCTGCAGTGGGCCTTACTCCTCTACACTCTCCTCTGCTCTACAGCCTCCCCCAGGCATCTGCCAGCAGGCAGGAACCCAAGCCATGCAAGCTCCCCCAAGGCTGCTGTGGGCCAGGAGAATCCCCACCCAGGATCCCTGCCTGAGCTGAAAGTGTGGCTCTCCCATCATGGAAAGGGTGTCCCTCAAATACACTGCAGCTGGGACCCACATTGCACTGTCCCCCCAGATCCGTCCACATGGGCTCCTTGCCTCCTGAGAACAAGAAGATCAATCCCTTACCATGCCAGGGATAAGCGCGCTGGTCCCAAATCGCCCACATGATGCCCGAACAAGATCAATGTCCCTCTGCCTCAGGGCATGCCCCTCTCTGATGGGGCCACCAGGCAAGCAGAACCAGGGAGGGCTGGCAAGCAGGGAGTTCACAGTCTGAGCACCCCTCAGTCCACTGCAGGACCCCAAGAGGAAAGGCCTGAGCCCCAGTGTCTGTGGAAGCCTCGGTGTGGTGGCTCAATTGTCTCCCTTGCCTGCCACAGGTGGGGGCAGAGAAGTTGGGGGAAATGTCTGTATGGAGGAAATCTAGCACTCTGGTCATCTCCTACCCTTTCTCTGGGAGGCAATCTGTCCTGAATGTCCAGGATCTGGAGTCACACAGATCATCCTGGATCCACTGGACCCCTGTGGCTTCTGCCATCTGGGCTGGAGTTGGGAAATGTCTGTGTGGGAACAAGCAGGACAAAATCCAAGGAGTTGAAGTCCCCTGGGGAGGATAAAGGCGCCTGGGAGGCAGAGAAGCAATATGGTGCCTGCTATGCCCAGCTCAGGTCTGTGGGGGCAGAAAGTGCTCCGGGGGGCTGGGAGCCTGGTGCCCTGTACACAAGAAGTTTCCAATTCACTGACAGCAGCAGCAAAGTCTCTGCATCAGCTCAGAAACCCACTGACTGTCAGAGATGCAAGGGAGGGAGAAACAAAGCACTCCACCTACCCCTCTTACTGGACTCCAAGCCTCTCAGGGGTTGATCTTTGCCTATACTTTGCTCCTTCTTGTTCTGCACTACAGCTTCTTCCTGTGGAGTGTCCCAAAGGCTCTGGCATCATTTTTTCAGACCCATATCCGTTCTGTTTGTCTGTCCAGTTTTTCTCTCTCATCTAAAACTTCTTCTTACTGAGATGCTCTGGCAGCTAGTCCTCGGGCAGCCATCTTTCCCAGAAGTCGACTTTTTTCTTTTTTATTGTGGCTACTAGACAATTTAAAAGCACATATGCAATGCACATTATGTTTTTATTGGGCAGTGCTAGTCTCTGGCATCTCTGACAAATGGTGACGCAGCCTCTGCTTGAACATGCAACTCATTACCCCTCTAGTCAGCCCCAACCCTTATTGGACTGCTCTAAGTGTTAAAGATGATTTTTTGCCTAAACATCTAAAATCCACCATTTTGAAACTTCCATCTATCGGCACAGTTCTGCTTCCTATGTATGACAGAGTATCTACTCCTCGTTCATATTCAGCTCTTCCAATTTGTTACTGGAAGATTGCCATCCAACTTATCTCTCACAATCTTATGTAATAGGACATCACAGATGGTTTTGATTGGTGTTTTGTTGACAGGATCCTGTATTCACATTAGCAACAGTTATAGGTTCATTAGCTGTGATCTCTTTGTGTCCAATGCTAAACATGGCTTCATCTCCTTGTGAAGCTGCATATGAGGTATAGACTTCTGCTTGAGACTGGAAAGTTCTCTGTCTCAATAGCTGTGACCAGAAGAGAAGCAGAAGTTAAGGTCATGCAGCAGGAATGCTGTCCCCTGCCTTTATTCTATCATGGGAAATGAACGTGATTTTGGGATGAGAAAAGGACAGTTGTCAACACGAAATGGCAGCTCTGAGTCCATTTTCAGCAGACAACAGTGTGTTGCAACCTAACCTGCTCCAACGCAAACCTCATGGAGGCAGACTGGTGCTAACACAGGTGAGGTGATTTTCCTGTCATTGGTGTCCTTAATGAAATACCAAGAAATTTAATCTCCTTTTTAAATTTAAAAATCCAAGCAAGTAAGGTAGAATGCAGCAGATTGCTGTTTAAGTATATCATAAATATTTCAAGTTTCCATCTCTTAATGCCTGTTTTCATGAATAAACAGAATTCAAATCTTTCAAAAAAAAAAAGTGTCATGGTTTAAAAGACTATTGCTTGTGATTTTGATGTATTTAAAGTATTTTTGTTGCAATGTTGTGGGCATCCATGCTAAATTAAGCCTCTTTAATTGAGATTCTTCTCATTTCAGGAAATTAAAACTCTTAATAATAAAAACCCATCTGTCCAAAACCAACTGCATTTTCACATCTTGTTTCAATTTAAATTGCATCACTAATCCTTGAAATCCACATTTTAATGTAGTGATCAAATAAAAAATTTTCTGATCTAGGGATTTCCTAATGGAAAAGTGAATAAGACAAGTTCAAAAGTTCATGTCACACAAATTAGAGGATCCAGGATTTTTGGACACATTAATATGCTCCAATCATCCAAACTTGTAACTTAAGTAATAAATTGTGTGGTGATGAAACTAATTCAAAATATCAATGGATGCTAAGGCACTCCATGGCACTTTCAACCCCCTCAATTCTCTTGTTTCAATTACTATCAACAGCCGCAGATTGAAGTTCTGTCTACATGATGCCCCAAACATTTAGTTAATTCAGTTCATTGAACTCAGTTAATTCAATATGAAAAAATACAAATTGTTGAATTGACCACCTAATATTACCAAAATAGTTCATCAGAGAGTTGTAGCCTAATAAAATTTTATAGAGACTGCCTGAAAAGCCAGTGCTCTCATCCCATCTCATTATTCCCTCAACCAGTCATTTTGATCCTTCTTTCCATTTACAGAAGCCTCCAGCACCCTATGGTGCCTCTTTTCCCCCTCTGTGTCAGCAAGCCCAAAGTTTCTAAAATCTCACTGTCTCTCCACCATTCTTGAACAATTAAAAGAGTTTAGGTTATTCCTTCAAAAAGTTTAGAGATTCAACCATCCTTTGAAAAGCTTCCCAATTTATACCTTCTCACCTTCTACCATAGAATATGTAGGTGCTGTAGTCCACAGTGACCTTTCTCTGTGTGGCAGATGAACTCAAAGGTGACTCCTGATAATTCCCCCCTTCTATTAATGGTATTCATGCCCTTGCATCATTCCTCCACCCCCTTGAGTGTGAGCAGTACCTAGGATTTGCTTCTAACTGATAGGATATGTCAAAGATGATTATATGCCCATCCCATGATGCATTACATTATGTGGCAAACTTGCTGGGATGTCACTCCCATGACATGTAAGACTAGGAGGCCACACATGTGCAGAAGAGAACTGAGGGGGCCCAAACTGTCCAAACATCCATGCTGACTGGGTGACTGCATGCTTATGCTAGAAATATCTCGATAGCACAGAAGAAAGTAAGAACCAGGGAAGTTTTGAAAATTGCCTGAATTTTAATGTACTCCATAACCCACACATAACCCATAGAGGTATCAGCAAAGGATAGGAGATTTACTGTTTTTTTGTGTCACTTGGTCAGTTCAGGTTGCTATAACAAATACCATAGACTGAATGGCTTAAGCAACACACATGCACTTCTCACATTTCTGGATGTTGAAAATTCTAAGATCAAGATACCAGCAGATCCAGTGCCTGGTGAGGGCCCTCTTCCTAGATTGCAGATGGCTGTCTTCTTATTCTATCTTCACATGGTAGAGAGAGAGAGATCAAGTTCTCATGGCTCTTCCTATTAGGGTACTAATCACATTCATGAATGTTTCACCCCCATATCTAATCACCTCCTAAAGGCACCACATCCTAATACCATCACATTGGGCATTAGGATTTCAACATGTGAATTTGGGGAATACACAAACATTCAGTTCATAACAATGTATTTGATCAAACCTCTAACCAATCATTGACTAACCACTAGGTTATGCAGACATATCAGTGACCTCTAAGAAAAAAAAATAAATAAAAATAGGGCTTAAAGAAAAAAAAAAAAACTAAGCAGAGACTTCAGCAACCACTCACCAAGATTAAGTCCAGACAAGTTATTTTAACACAAAACTAATCAAACCAGCAACAACTACAAATCACAAGGTGGAAAAAAAGCAGAATCCAGTATTGCTGTGGTATATTATCAAAAATCTCCAGTTTTCAACAGCAGTAACAAAAAGTTAGACATGCAAAGAAACAAGGAGGTATGACCCATATACTCCAGGGGGAGAAAAAAGTAGTAAGTAAAAATTGTCTCTGAGTCAGGTCAGACAGCAGAAAAAGACTTCAAAGTACCAATTTAAAAAATGTTCAAAATTTTTTAAAATCATGTTTAAAAAATAAAAACAAAATATCATGACAATGACTCAACAATAGAAAGTCTCAATAAAGAAATATAAATTATAAAAATAACAAAATGGACATTCTAGATTTGAAAACTACAATAATTAAAATGAAAATTTCACTAACTGAGTCAATAATAGATTTAAAATGGCAGAAGAAATATTCATTAAACTTGAGAAATGGAATTATTCAATCTGATGAACAACAAAAAAAATTAAAGAAAAAATAGAAACTCAGAGACCTGGGGACAATATGAAACATAGTAATGTAAGTATAATTAGGGTTCTAAAAGGAGAGGCAAGAGAAGTGGCAAAAATTTTTTTGAAGAATAACCCACAATTCATCAAATTTAGTGAAAAAAAAATTGTCTATACATCCAAGAAACTTGATAAACCCAAGTAGGATAAACACAAGAAGATTCTCACCTAGATACAACATATTCAACCTTTTTAAAGTGAAAGAGAAACTCTTAAAAACAGTAAGAGAAAACAGCTCATCACATACAAAGAAATCAAAGTAAAATTTAAAGCTGACTTATCAGAAATAGTGAAGACTAAAGAAAACAAAATGATGTATTTGAAGTGTTAAGAAGAAAATACAACATCAACCAAGAATTCTATATCCAACAAAATGAAAGTGAAAATGAAAATTAAATAGAGACATTCCAAGATGAATAAAAGAAAATAGACAGAAAATTTGTTGCTAGCAGATATACCTTACAAGGAATGCTAAGGAAAATTTTTCAAGCTAAAAAAAAATAACACCAGACAATAGTTTGAATTAAAAGGAAGAAATAGACAGAAGAAATGAAAAATAGAATAAAAGGACACAATTTACTATTTGAATTTTAACATTCTTTTATCATTCTTATGTTTGCATACTTGCTTCTGTATGCATACATCTGTTAACGTGGTGATTATTTTTGAATGAATATAGATAATTTTTTCTTTCTTCTTTTTCATATACCTTGGTCATTGCTATTTTTGACAATCAACATGTATATTTGTATAATAAAAAGCAATTAATGAATAAAAAAAAAGAACACCACAAGTGGTAAATATGTAGATAAATATAAAAGATCGCATGAATGTGTTACTTCTCTTTTTTCTCCTAATGTATTTAAAAGATATAAGATTGTATAAAACAATAATTATAACACTGTGTTGTTACATTTCTAATACATGTACATGTATTACATAAAACAATAATAGCACAAAGAGGAAAAAGAAAATAGAGCTATATTGGAGCAAAATTGCTATAGTTTATCAGAATTAAGCCTGTATTACCCTGAGTACTGAATAGATTGTGATAAATTAAGATACATATTGAAATCCTTGAAAGTACCACAAAGAAAATAACTTTAAAAATAAAGTTTAAAAGTCAACAGAGGATTTAGATGTTACAGTAAAAAATATAACCAAAATATTTGTTTAACAAAAGATCATAAGAAAAAAAGAAACAGAAAGACATGAAACATAGACGAGAAATGGCAAAATGACATGTAAAGCCAAGCATGTGAATAATTATAAGAAGTGTGAATGGACAAAATATTCCATTCAAAAGGCAGAGATTGTCAGAATAGATTAATTTTTAAAAAGAGCAAGATCCAATTATACAGTGTCTACAAGATACATACTTCAGATTCAAAGACACATATAGGTTGAAAGTAATTACACAGAAAAAAGATATTCTATGAAAATAATAGAAAAGAGCTGGAATGTCTGTATTAACATCAGAAAAAATAGATTTTCAAAAAAGAAATATAATTACAGATAATGAGAGGATTTCACAGCACTAAAATAGTCACTATATCAAGATGATATATAAATACCTAACAACAAAATCTCCAAAGGCCTATATGCTAAGTTAAAGAAGCCAGTCACACAATATCATATGTTGTATGATTACATTTATATAAAATGTCCACAATAGGCTAATCTATAGAGAAAGAAAGTCGATCAGTGGTGATGGGTGGGGCAATGGGGAGGCTGAGGGATGGGGAGTGACTGTTAACAGGCATGGGGTTTCTTTACGGAATTACGTGAATGCGCTAAAATTAGATTGTGGTGAAGTTTGCACAGCTCTGTGGATACACTGAAAATCACGGAATTGTGCACTTTAATGAGTGAATTGCATACTGTGTGAATTATATCTCAATAAAACCATTTTTAAAAAGTATTACATACTATGATCAAGGGGAATTCACCCCAAGAATGGAAGATCAGTTAACATCAAGAAATACAGTCTTTCCCTGCTTTTTTTCCCTCTTAAAAATACTACTTCAATGAATATATTGTCATCTTTTTAGAGAGTTTTAAGGGACAATACATCACTCTTCCCTTTTCTTTATGAGTTTAAAATCAGACTGGAATATGACACAGGAAAACAGAAAAATGGAAATAAGAACATGAGCCTTATTCCTCATAAATTCAATTGAAGGGCATAGCTTTAGACAGGCAACTATATTGGTTTTCCAATCCCTGCCTCCCAAATTCAGCACCCTCCCAAGTGGACAACCAGGTGTCCCTCATGAGGCCAGTACTGAAATAAGTGGCAGAGAGCCAACAATGCTTTCTGCAGGCAAGCTGATTCTATGATTCCCACCTTCACACTACCATCATCACCCTCTGAAAAAAAGAATATGGGCCAAACTCAAATGCTCACAAGCTCAGAAAGACATTTTAGTTCTTCCAAATACAAACATAAGAACAGAGATACATACTTGCCTAATAAACTCAAGTAGTTTTGCACACTAGACATATGAAAATCATAACTAAAACTTACTATTATTATAAATAAATATTTGTGGAATAAATAAATAAATGATTAAGAATAATCACATTTAACAGTATAGTACTGAATTGTTTTATCCCACCTGGGGTAATTTTTTTCTAAAAGGTACCCTCTATTTTTATAAATGGAGGGGCACCTTGGGGGTGATGAAGACTTTAGAATAAAACTCTGCCCCACCAACAATACTCCTAAGAGATTGCCACATGTTTTACAGAATGACCCAGTGCTGCCTCATGATTCATCTACTAATGTAGAAGGATGCATGTTGAATTACTTAGCAAAGTTGAAAAAAACACCTACAAGAAGGTCTATCAGGGTGATCCAGGGAGCAGTAACAGAAGGGCACAAAAAAGAGAATTGGTCTTGTAATTGCATTCTGTCAAGCAGCTAGATAAGCAGTCAGCAGTTTTGCATTAGAATGCATTTGGTTATCCCATTTACAATGGGCTGGTAATCCCATAAATATTTATTGCTGAACTAAAGAAAGCAGTGTAAGCTTTTACCCTTTGAGAAAGGTCTGTAACATGCTTGGTGTCAGTGAAGGATGAAACCCTGATGATTTCGTTACTTCTTAATATGTTAAAGTCTGGACTGCGCTTGGCACATGTGAACAGTCTGAAGGCAGTTGTCAGAGGCTCGTTCCTCGAGGGCGATTGTAAGCTTATGCTTCAGTGGGTGAGCTATCAACCCCACAGCTGCTCTCTACCCTGACCTTTAGCAGGACAATGCAGAACCCAGGGATTAGCAGATTTAACCTTGAATGGTTGGAAATGGGGATCAATCAATCCCCTATGAATAAAATGAATACAAGAACAGTAGGAGAAAGACAGAAAAAGAAAATGCTCTCCTTTGAGATGATTCTGTAACTGTGTACATTACATAATGTTAATCCTGCACTGTGGCTTGGAGAAAATAATCGATGCTTTCTGTGAAATGCCTGACATTGTTCAAGCAATAAATATATTCCATTTCCAATTCTATATGTTGTACATGTCAAATAAACAAGTATTAACATATCACTTATGCACATACAGTTTCACAGATTTAGGCAGCTAATAACAAAAACACCAAAATAAAAAAGATCAAAACCTGCTGTTAATAAAACAAAGAAAATAGTCAAAAATAAGAAGGGAAAAGCAGAATAGAGAACACAAGCTACTGACCAAGAAAACCTACAATAGCTAAACACAGTATTTAATGACGAACTTACTTTGCAACCAGAGCAAAAGGAAAACCCAGTGAATGAATACTATCATCATCTTATTTTAAAAAGTTATGAGAACTTTTCAAAGCTGCACATTGAAAACACCATTTGTTTTTCTTGCTGCACTGGTGTGATGATGAATACCAGTAGGCGGTGAGCAATGAGCTCGTGTGTGTGTTTATGTGTGTGCATCTATTAACACTTCAGGGAGAATCTCCCAGAGCCTACTTGTGATTTTGAAGATTGGAATTTCCATGAAAAGCAGAAATTCTAAAAGGGAAATAATATTCTCTCTCAAACATCTGCTATACAGCTGGTACTTTTCCAGGCGGTGGGTACGCACAGAGAACAAGACAGACGTGGTCCTGCCTTCACGGCACTTAAAAGCTATTGAGAAGGACATGCCTTTGTACTTTTGGACAAGTAATTGAAACTCTGATAAATGTGACCCAAAGTGATGGGTGCATGCTCCTTCTGCCACAGATAGCAGAAGATTCTACTTGGTGCTGGTTGACAGAGCACTTTTCTCTGCCTACATGTGTGGTGGTTAGGAGAGCAGGTTCTGGAGTCACAACACCTAGGTTTGAATCCTGTCTTGGCCGGTGACTAGCTCTGAAAACTCAGCCGCATTGCTCAGCCTCCCTGTATTCCAGATCCCTCATCTCTAAAGTGAGGATAATAATAGTACCTACCTCCTAAGTAATTATGTTACTGTCAGGATTAAATGGGTCTTCTCGTGGCAGTTACATGACTGTGAGCATATTAACAGAAGCTCCAGGGCCTCTGAGTCCCAGTATTGGAACTCTTTAAATCTCACTTCTGTTGCATTCCATTGGTCAAAGCAAGTCACAAAGCCAACACAGATTAAAAAGATGGGAAAATAGATTCCATTTCCTGATAGGAGGAGCTGCAAGGTACTGGAGCCATTCTCGCAATCTTCCTTCCACATGTCAGCACAGATGAAAAGACCACCAGGATGGTAAAATGAACAGATCTTAGTGTTTGATTGGACGTTGGCAAGTGGAAGAAAAGGAAAAAAGGAGCCAGTGATGATACCACATTTTCTGTCCAGAGCAAACTAAGTGGATAGTTTTGCAAATTAGTTGGTACTGAATTGAGAATCAGCTCACAATTTAGCCTATACTTTTATAAATATTTGTTATCATATGGGGTTTTCAAAGGCCTAAATCAATGACTAAGACTGTTGTGAGAATCATAATCCTCTATGTTATTTAAATATGGTTGAATTTGCTTAGAATTTATACTCCAAAGGCTAAAAGCATTCTTCAGTGTATAGAGACTGAGACTTAAATTACTTGTACTAGTTCTATTAGAACAAATTCTACATATATCCCGATTTACACCAATTATGTCGTTGTTGTTGTTTACGAGCAAAACATGAATGCCTGTCTTTCCAGGAAATAGATGCAACAAAGCTATATCCAAATAGTGATTCTTGGTATTCTGCATATATCCTCAGTTCCCTAGCAACTGCAGTGGAAAATGTGTTGACATCTTACCTTAATGGAATATTCCTAATAGTGTAAATGCCTATGCCTGACATGTGAGAATGAGCTTTAGGCTTTCATGCATATAATAATTGAAAGCTTCTCTGTGACTATGATCCACATTCGCAACACAGATTCCAGAAAAATTAAGATTACCTTCCCAAAAGTTCTCAAAAGTAAATATTAATGAATATATCTTGTTTGTTTTGTGCTGATTGTTCTATTTTTTCAGACTTACTGAGGCATAATTGACAAATAAAAACTGTATATATCCTAGATGTACAATGTAATGTTTTGATATATGTATACACTGTGAGATGATTACCACAGTAGAGCAAATTACCATATCCATCACCTCACAGAGTTCTAGATATTACCACCTATTGAAGTAATTCATGACCATGGGTACCGATGTAAAAATTGAGACCTCTTAGCCTCAATCCTTCCCATGTATATGAAAACCTGGTTTCACTGTGACTACTCCTAAATATCTACTATCTCTGCCTGTCTCCCTTCTTCTCCCTTCCCTTCCACATCCCCTTCCTTAATTTAGACTCTGAACAGTCCCTGAGCAGGTCTCCCTCTCTCTATTTCCCCTTCTATGGGCTATTTTCTACATAGTTCTAAAATGTAAATTCAATTATTATTAATAATTTCCCTACTTAAAAAAACTGATGTCTCTACTTTACCACAAGATCCATTCCAAAACAATATTTTCAGTGGATTCCAGAATAAATTAACAGATTCATTTAAGTTTTTCTCAAACTTTCAACAAGAGAAAGAATACATTTACAAGAAAATTGGATTATTTCAAAGGTCAGACTACTCATTTTCTTGGCTATAATTCAAGCAGCATGTTCCACAGTTATTTGAGTGGAGACATTGGATTTAAGTCATATCTAGTGCCTTCCATTTCAAAGCATTGGGGTTTATTTCTATTTTC
Organism: Lepilemur ruficaudatus; assembly: GCA_963574885.1. Taxonomy (NCBI): domain Eukaryota; kingdom Metazoa; phylum Chordata; class Mammalia; order Primates; family Lepilemuridae; genus Lepilemur; species Lepilemur ruficaudatus. Next base: position 2,518 of record CAUYRT010100014.1, on the reverse strand, counting down.
CAGGCTTGTTTCACTCCATATGTTAGTGGTGGAGAATGATTGATAGGATATTACCACATGATGACTGCCCTTTGGTTTTTAAATTTTTGAGTTGTAGATCACTGACCTGTTTATAAACTGGTGTCTCTATTTGAGTCCGCTACCCCACCAGTAAGTTCATTATTTGTGACTATGGAAACAACATGGCTACTTAGTGATAGGAGGTGTGAATGGGGCCACTTCCCTCAGAAGAGGATGCGGCAGGTGGCTCTGCTCATTTTCCCCAGTGAGGTTGGCATGAGAGCCTGAGTCAGTTCTGGAGGTCTAAAAAGACCTAATCTCCAACATTTTGTTTTTAGTTCTACGAACATCTAAGAAATGTGTCCTAATGTCATTATCAAGAATGTTTCTAATTGTCATGAAACCTGACATTTTTACATTAAATAATTCCTATCATTGCTGGAATATGAGCCCAAGATGGGGGGAATCACTAATTAAGTTGCAACAGCAAGATGCCTTGTTTTATTAACTAAATCCTTCTGAGAATATAAGCATTAGTTGACATTTATTCCTTTTCTACCTACCCTCATTAGACATGCTTGAATATCTACTTTTTGGCCTTTAAAATAAAAGGCCTTTCTTGCAATGCTGGCAGCCACTAGAACAAGTGAGCTACTGTGCTTGCAGTAGCTTTTTTCCTTCTTCTTATCATCTCTTATGTCTTCCATTTGCCACCATTAGTAGCATGTAATTTCTCTACAGGAAGTAAGACAGTTTGACTAGTAATAGCCTCATAATGAGGTGATTATTTTTAACATGTGCAGATTCTAGTCTAGCTGCAATAAATATCAAATAGAGCATGAGAAAAAATGTCAGAGGGGAGAGCCACAGTGGCCAACTAGATACATCACTTGTTGGACCGTTCTGGCTGGAAGGTAGAATATTGGATTGAAGAGAGTGGAGAAGAGTCAGAGCTCAGGTGTGGATCTCAGAGAGAGATGACAGAGACATCTGGGGACCCCACAGAGAAAAACTGAGAAGCTGAGAAAGAAGATAGAGAGGAGAAGATAGCAGTGTGGATCAAACCCAGAGAGGCTCAAAGCCCAGTGAAAGGTGAAGGGGGATTTCCCCTCCCCCAAGTCAGAGCCTTCAGTGAACAGTGGGATGCAAAGTATACTGAAGGCTCCTCCACCCTCCATGAGCCCAGGCATGGCAGCTAAATAGGAATAGTGGGGTGAACCAGTGAACCCCAGGTGTTTAGGTGTCCATAAGGGGCACCCTATGGGAGAGTGCCACAGGAGACCAGAATACAAGCTTTCGTACACCTAAACACTTCCTCCTTTGCACCTCCCCTATTCACAGCATCAGAGTAGGTGATTTGAGCTCAGACTGACGATACCTGTGACCCTTCCCCACCCAGTGCAACCACAAAAGTAGTCTGAATCAAGAAGCTCATGAATGGCTGCTTCTCTATGGTGGGTGCTCATTCCTGGCTGAGCCTGCCACAGAGAGTGGGAGCTCCCTTGCCCACTGGCATTTTGCAGGATTGTGCACTGGTGGCTTAGACAATTCTACAAGAAGACAGAACAATCCTAAATATTTATGCAACTAGCATAGGTGCACCTAGATTCTTAAAGCAAACCCTACTAGATCTAACAAAGTGACAAAGAAGCAGCAGTATCATAATAGCTGGGGACTTCAGAACTCCACTGATAGAACTGGACAGATCTACCAAGCAGAAAATAAACAAAGAAACATTGGATGTAAATGGAACTCTAGAGCAAATGGGCCTAATAGACATTTATAGAACATTCTACCCTAAAACTACTGAGTATATATTATTCTTCCCGTTAGCGCATGGAACATTCTCTATGTTTGATCATATCTTAGGCCACAAAATATGTCTCAACAAATTTAAAAAAATAGAAATTATACCATGTAGCTTCTCAGACCACAGTGGAATAACATTAGAAATCAATTCCAAGAGAAATGCTCACTCTACACAAAGTCATAGAAATTAAACAACCTACTGCTGAATGATTATTGGGTAAAGGAGAGAATAAGTGAAAATCAAAGGATTCCTTGAACTAAATGACAAAGGGGGCAAAAGTTATCAAAATTTGTGGGATTTGGCAAAAGTAGTCCTAAGAGAAAAATTTACAGCCTTAAATTCCTACATCAAAAGACAGAAAGATCAAAAATCAGCAATCTAATGAATTGTCTCAAGAAATTAGAAAAGGAAGAGCAAACCAATCCCAAACCCAGTAAAAAAAAAGAAATAGCTAAGGTCAGAGCAGAACTAAATGAAATTGATAATAAAAGAATTATACAGAAGATTAATGAAACAAAAACTTGGTTCTTTGGAAAGATGAACAGAATTGATAGACCTCTCACTACCTTAACTAGAAGCAGAAAAGAAAGGACCCAAGTAAGCTCAATCAGAAATGAAAAAGGAGACATTCCACTGATACCATGGATATACAAAATGTTATTTCTGAATACTATCAAAATCTCTATGTACATAAACTTGAAAACGATG
>CAUYRT010100010.1:0-15140 GCA_963574885.1 Lepilemur ruficaudatus | reverse complement strand
AGGGCATCAGGTAGTACTCTCTGAAGGTGAGATTAGAAACTAGGCAATCTAGTTTAAGACACTAGTTTGAGCCACTCTTTTTTTTTGAGATAGAGTCTCGCTCTGTTGCCCAGGCTAGAGTGCCGTGGCATCAGCCTAGCTTGCTGCAACCTCAAACTCCTGGGCTCAAGCGATCCTTCTGCCTCAGCCTCTGGAGTAGCTAGGACTACAGGCATGTGCCACCAGGGCCGGCTAATTTTTTTCTATGTATTTTTAGTTGGTCAATTAATGTCTTTCTATTTTTAGTAGAGACCGGGTCTCGCTCTTGCTCAGGCTGGTTTTGAACTCCTGACCTTGAGCGATCCTCCCGCCTCGGCCTTCCAGAGTGCTAGGATTACAGGCGTGAGCCTGGCCTAAATTCATTCTTGAAGAATACTTTTGCTGAATTTAGAATTTTAAGGTGGCTGAATTTTTGAAAATTAAGAAGTATCATTTAATCATCCTGATGTCCATTGTTTTTGTAGAAAAGTTGTCTTTCTAATTGTCGTGCCTTTGAAGGCATTCTGGCTGCTTTGAAGATTTGTCTTCTTTGGTTTTTTGTTTTCAACAGTTTTGTTGTATCAGCTAGACTGAATCTTTTATTGGCCCTCATAGGGTTGTGGCTGATGTTTTCTACTAGTTTTTAAAAGTTCACAGTCAGTATTTCTTTGAAGTTAGCCTTTCCCCTATTCTTTCTCTCCTTTCCTTCTGGGACTCCAAGTGCATATATGTTAGACCTTCTCGTGTATCCTTTATGCCACTTACCTTCTCTTTTGGCTTTTCCATCCTTTTATCTCTCTATACTTTATTCTGGGTGTTTTCTTTTGACATAACTGTCCACCCACTAATTTTCTCTTCAAGCTGAGTCTAGACTGCTGTTAAATTTATCATATAATTTCATTTTTTATTTTTGTTTATTGTATTTTTCAGTTTCAGAATTTCTGTTTGTGCCAGGTACGGTGGCTCACGCCTGTAATCCTAGCACTCTGGGAGACCAAGTGGGAGAATCGCTTGAGGTCAGGAGTTCGAGACTATCCTGAGCAAGAGTGAGAGACCCCATCTCTACTAAAAATAGAAAAAAAAAATCAGCCATAAGACTAAAAACAGAAAAAATTAGCCAGGCCTGGTGGCAGTGCATGCCTGTAGTCCTAGCTACTGGGAGGTTGAGGCAGGAGGATCGCTTGAGCCCAGGAGTTTGAGGTTGCCGTGAGCTAGGCTGACGTCACGGCACTCTAGCCTGGGCAACAGAGCGAGACTCTATCTCAAAAGAAAAAAAAATGTGTTTGGTTCTTTTTTTAAAATGATATGTTTTGTTCTTTGCTGAAATTTGTAATCTTATATCTTACGTCCTTGGACATTACATTAAATAAGTGCAGTTATTTTCAAGTCTGATAATTGTAACATCTGATACTCTTGTGTTATCTGTTTCTGCTATCTATTGTTTCTACCTGTTTTTTGCATGTTGTCCTGTATGCTCCTGTGTTTGCAATTGGCATTTTGCGCTCGGTCTTATATTTGCCAACTTGTTTATAGAAAGAATGTGAGGCCTACGATGAGGTTACTTCCTCCACAGATAATTTGTTAATACGTTTGCTTCTGTTCGGCTCCAGGGAGCACTAAGAGCAGTCATCTCAATCCTATTTTAGAAATTGAAAGGACTTTGAGAATCTTTGTGCGGTCCTGGTACTTCTAGTTATTTCTTATTTCTAGGGTCAGTGACTCACCAAGATAAGGGTAGGGTGGAAGTGGCGGCCTTGAAGGCAGGCATGAGGGGCACATTGTCTGTAAAGAAATTACAAACAATAATGAAAATAAGTAAAAGTCAGTTCACTTTTTATTATGCCCATACTTCAGTATTTCTAACCATCGACGATAAAATATTTCCCCCTACGAGGCCTGACGGTTCCCACTGCCTCCCTTAGTGGATGACTGGATTCCAGTATCTGTCCCAGAGACCAAGGGTTGGCAAGCTACAGCCTATCGGCCAAACTCTGCCCTCACCTTGTTTTTGCAGGGCTATAGTGTAAACAATTGTTTTTATATTTTGGGGAAAATCTTTTTTACCGTGGTAAAAGATACCTAAACATAAAATTTGCCATTTTAACCATTTTAAAGTATGCAATTCAGTGGCATTAGTTATATTAATGATGTTGTGAAATCCTCATCACTATCAATTTCCAGAAAGTTTTTACATTTTTAAAGGGTTGTAAAAAAACCAAAAAAATTAAAGAAGATTATGCAACAGAGACTACATGTGGCTCTCAAGGCTTACAATATTTACTATCTGGCCTTTTACGTAAAATATTTGCTGATACTTGCTCTAGACTCAAGGAGCTGTCAAAACCAAACACCAGATGTCAGGATCATCTCCCTTTTCTGTCTACTATTGGTAGTTTTTCACTTTTGCTATCCAGATGTGTTCAAGCATGTTTTTAAAAAATACATTGTCTGCTTTGCTTTCATTGTCCTCAGTGAGGGATCAGCCTGAATTTTCTCGAGCATCCTCAGTTCTTCTCTGTATCTCAAGTGGAAATTAAGTGGCCCTAAAAGCAGAAGAGGAATGCAAGAGTCCAGGGACTTAATATTTCATCATATTTTTAAAACCCATGTTATCTCCCTCTACTATATTTTAAATGACTTGGAGCAGATATCTTGGCTAAGCATTCAGAGCAGCTCAAATTAATTGGCAGTGAATTCTTGTTAGATTAAGTGGGAGGAAAAAAGAAGATAGTCCATAAGAAAAAGGGGAGAGAGAACAGGAGAAGGGGAGAGCAAAGGAGAACGTGGGTGGAATAGAGATGGAGGAGGAACAAAAGTGGGAGGAGGAAAAGGAAAAGAAAAAGATGGAACTGGGGCAGGACAAAAAGAAGCAAACTCTCTTTAGTTTTACCAAAGCCTTTTATCCAATAATTCTCTAGAAACCTAGTTTCTTCTACTTTAACCAAAACTATCCCCACCAAAAATGTTTTTAAAGTCCTTTTTCATGGTCTTTTCCTTAGAACCATTCACTTATTTTCATGATTTATGGTAGAAAAGGGAATTCATTCATTCATCCACTCACTCAACAAATATTGATTAAATATTCCTACTAAATGCCAAGCTCTGTTCTGGGCACTGAGGATAGACACATTACTGAACAAAGCATACAAAATGAAGCTCAGGAAGCTTCAGTGGGCTTCCTTTTTAGGAGGCTACAATAACCAAGGTGTAGTAATTAAGGTGCTAGATGCTATCGCAAACAGGTCACGCATTCTCAGTGGGTTAACATAATAAAGACCCATTGTCTATCCAGCTTAGAGTCCAGTGCAGGTGTTTCTGGCCAGGTCAATTTCTGAGTGTTCATTCAGAGTCACACTTTTGCTCTAAGTCCACTGGCAGGAACTAATCACTGGGTCCCAGCTAAATGCAAGGGCCTATCTGGGAAATGTAGTTCCCAGCAACAAACATGAGTCTTCGGGGATTAGCAAGCTGACTCTGTCACATAGATAAAAAGCCGAATAACTAAAAAAATCCCTGATTATATCAGAAGGCAATAAATGCTTTGGAGAAAAATAAGGGGAAAGAAATACGGAGTGAGTATGTGTGTGTGTGTGTGTGTGTGTGTGTGTGTGTGTAGAGGAGTGGTATAGTTTGGAAGTTTGTCCCCTCAAACCTCATGCTGAAATTTGGTCCCCAATGTGGGAGGTAGGGGCCGATTGGGAGGTGGATCCCTGATGAATGGCTTGGTGCTGTCTTGGGTGTCATGAGTGAGTTCTCGCTCTGTTATTTCCCAGGAGAACTGGTTGTTAAAGAGCCTGGCACCTACCCTCTCTCTCGCTTCCCTTCTTGCTATGTGATCACCGCACACACCAGCTGCCCTTCCCCTTCCGCCCGAGGGGAAGCAGCCTGAAGCCCTCACCCGAAGCAGATGCTGATGCCTTGTTCCTTGTACAGCCTGTAGAACTGTGAGCCAAATAAACCTCTTTTCTTATTAAATTACCCAGCCTCAGGTATTCCTTTATAGCCACACAAATGGACTAAGACAAGGAATTTTGTCATTTTAAATAGAATGGTGAGAGAGGGACTCACTGAGTGAGCAGGCGGATCCTCACAAGGGGCCCTTCACGGCCGGAGCTGAGCAAGGGGCAGAGAGGCAGGAGATGAGCCCGAAGAGTTGAGAGGAGGTGGACCGTGTAGTGTAGGACTCCAGTTTCTCTTGTCAATGAGATGAGTAGAAACCAGAGGGTTGTGTTTAGAGGTGTGATAAGATTTGCTTTGCATTTTTTTTAAGACAGAGTCTCACTCTGTTGCCCAGGCTGGAGTGCAGTGGCACGATCATAGCTCACTGCAGCCTTGAACTAATGCGCTCAAGTGGATGCTCCCTCCTCAGCCTCCTGAGTAGCTGGGACTACCAGTGCATGCCACCACAACCATGTTTTTAACATTTTTTTTTTGAGACTGAGTCTCACTGTTGCCTGAGCTAGAGTGCTGTGGCATCAGCCTCGCTCACAGCAACCTCAAACTCCTGGGCTCAAGCGATCCTTCTGCCTCAGCCTCCTGAGTAGCTGGGACTACAGGCATGCGCCACCATGCCCGGCTAATTTTTTCCATATATCTTTAGTTGTCCAGCTAATTTCTTTTTATGTTTTTAGTAGAGCCGGGGTCTTCATCTTGTTTAGGCTGGTCTCAAACTCCCGAGCTCAAAGGATCCACCAGCCTCGGCCTCCCAGAGTGCTAGGTTTGCAGGTGTGAGCCACCGTGTCTGGACACATTTTCTGTAGAGATGGGGTCTCGATATGTTGCCAAAGCTGGTCTCAAACTCCTAGCCTCAAGTGATGCTTCGGACTCAGTGTCCCAAAGTTCTGGTATTACAGGCACGAGCCACTACACCTGAACTGCTTTGCATTTTAAAAGGACCAGTATGGCAGCTACCTGAGAACAGCCTGGATGGGCTGTGCCAATGATGGCGTGGCAATGATGGAGGTGATGAGAAGTGATCAGATCTGGATATATTTTGAAGGCAAAGCAGGGTTTACAGGTGGATTGAAAGTGGAGTCTGAGAGAAAGACAGGAGGGATTTTGCCTGGGCAAATTTAAGGATGAAGTTGCCGGTGACGGAGCTGGGAAGACCACGGTGGAGCACATTGGTTGGGGAGCTCAGGAATTCTGTTCTGGACATGCTGAGCTTGAGATGTCTCAGACAGATCCAAGTGGAGATGCCAAGAAGTTGCTGGGTAAGAGTCTGAAGCTCAAAGGAAGGCTCTCGGCTGGAGCTCTAGGTCTGGAAGGCCTTGCTCAGGGTAAAGATGGTACTTAAAACCTTGAGATTGAAAGAGATGATCAGGGAGTGTAGTTGAAGAAGAAGAGAGACCTCAGAACTGAGCTTTGGGACTTTGAAGCAGTAGAAAATTAAGAAGGTATGGCCAGCAGGGAGTGGAGGAGAGAGAAGACATGAAGGAAGGGGGATGTGTTGGGGGAATTAAACGCGGCTGTGTGTTCATCAGATCAGAACCAGAATTCAGCCAAGGCAGTGGTGCCCAAGGGGCCTGCTTTCCCCCAACGCTGCTCCTATCTGCCTGCCCCTAGCTGTGCATGCTCAGAGTGGTCTGAAGAGTTGCAGGGCAGGGCCCTTGGCACTCACTTTCATCAACACCCCCTCACCCTGTTAGAAGTTTGGTCACTCCCAAGTACCTGCTGACCATCTATATCTGTGCCAGGCCCTGGTCTAGTCACTGGGGGAAACAAGCCAGACACGGCCTGTGCCCTGATGGAGCTTGTGTGCTAATGGGGGTGGGTGAGATAATAAACAACCAACAAATATATAAATAAGGCAATTTCTAAAACAGGTTAAGTGGTAAGAGAGACTTCCTTTGGCTAAGGGGATCACCAAAGTCCTCTCTGAGGAGGTGACATTTGAGCAGAGACCTGAATGATGAAAAGATGATCAGAAGATCTGGGGGAATAGGGTTCTTGTTGGAAGGAGCTTGGAGTGCACAGGGGGAAGAGAGAAGGCCAACCTGGCCCCACCCTAGCTCGGGAGGGAAGGCGGGGCCGCCTCACATAGGAGCTTGTAGGCCATGAAATGAATTTGGTTTTCATTGCAGGCGTGCTGGGGAAGCCTATGGTAGGTTTAAGCAGGAGTCACTCAATCTGATTTACATTTCACCAATGTCACTGGGTTGGTCAGATGGACAATAGACGGTAGGGGGCAGAGTGGAGGCAGGGAGAAGAGGCTGTCCTAGCTCAGGCAACAGGTGGTGTCTTTGAACAGGGCGGACCAGGATGCACACTGGAGGCAGTGAATAGGTCAGGCAGTCACAGAATTTGGGCACTTCTTTGGGTCAAGGCCTATATAAGGCAAAGAAAGGCTACCTATCAAAGAAACATATTTGGAAGGCCCAGTTCTTGCCCTAAGCTTATTTAGTGTTTTCATATTGGAAACTCTGATCACACAGCTAAAGGTGCCATGTAAACAAAGCAATCATGAAATCAGTACATAGGAGGGGCTAAATAAGCGCAAAAGGGAAACTGGAAAAAGGCAACTGGGGTACGTTGGGAAGAGATGACTTTGCATCCTTCTTTAGACAGGAGAGGAGTCACTCCATTTTCCAGTAGGAGGCAGAGGGTCTGGAAGGAGCTCCTCCGCCATAGCTCAGAGCCCGCATCGCTACCTGAGCTGGACCATCCAAGAACCTGGCTCCAGGCTCCATTTTCCCAGCTCACTGGGAGCTGAGAAGCGGGTGACTCAGGGGAGGTTCCTCCCCAGCACGCTGTGTTCCGTGCCCAGAGTGACTCAGTACCTCGTTCCCTCCCTCACGAGTGACCCCAGGGCCAATCCCTTAATGAGTCTACATCTCACTCTTCTCATCTGGCTGGGACAATTGCCTGGTGGAGTTTTTGGCTCCCTGGGGGCAGGGCTCCTGTATGAAATAGTCCAGGTTCCTTGAGAGGCAGGTAGTGTCCAAAAGAGCATAAAACCCTAGGTAGACCCAAGGCCCGAGCCCTCCCCGTGCACGGAAAGGGGTGTTTCATGCCTATGCCTGTGCGTTCTCCTAATTGTAGAGCAATTCAACAGCATTTGGTACCGAATACAGTTTCGCAAGCCTTGATGTCTTGGAAGATTTTCTTTTGGACACCTCGTTGTTATAAAAACTTGTTTTTTCTTTCTTTCTTTCTTTTTTTTTTTTTAAAAAGCAACCAGAGTAGGCCTCCAAAGTCAGCAAAACAGACCAGAAGCTCTGGGGAGAGAGAGAAAGCGCGGAATCCCTCCACTTCTGGGGGGACCTAAGCAGCTGGACGCCGGAGCCCAAGGGGGCAAGCGGACGACTGCGCGAGGGCGCTGGGTCGGTGATCTCGCCTCACGCAACCGAAAGCCGGCGGGGAGTGAGCTCGGCTCCCCCGACGGAGCCCGCGGCCTGAGCAGATGCCCGGGCAGCAGGGGTGGGCGGTGGGCCGCGGGGTGCTGGCTCGGGTCACTGGGACGCGGGCTGGCGCCTCTGCGCCTCGTCCTTCCAGCGCACCGTGCACCGTGTCGCAGCCGGGCGACTTCCTGAGTGTCCCCACCCCCCTCCAGCCAGCCCCCTAAACCAGAACGGCGCCCGCGGTTCTCTCCGGGCCCCGCCGCCTGGGATCGCCGCCCGGTTGGGACCCGGCAGGTGGACCAGGGCCGGCGCTCTCTTCTCCTTGCCCCGGACCCTCCCGGGGACCCTCCCCCGAGCCCTGGCGCGCCTCCGCGCCCCGCCCCGAGCCCGCAGCCGGCGGCCCCGAGTTACCTGCCCCGGGAAGTCACAGTCCGCAGCCCGGACTCTAACAGGGTGGATCCGGCGGAGCCCGCATTCCTAGGGGAGGGGTCCCCACCTAGAGGGTCGCGGATCAAGTTACCAAGCGAGAGGAGGAGGCAGCGGGAGGCCGAGTAAACAAGGGGTAAAAAGTTGCATTTGGCTTATTCTTTTTCTTCCTTTCTTTCTTTTTTAAATCGTGCTTTGACGCTGGCTGACTAGGGGACACGGCGTCCGCCCAGTTCCCGGGGCCCCACGGCCCCGGAGCGCTGTGCCGGGGCAGAGCACCGTTCTGCTCCCGGATGCGGGAGCGGAGCGCAGGGCGGCCGGGCTCGCGGTGCCCCGCGCCGGGCCCTGGCGGCGACCTGGGCTGCTCGGGCGCGGGAAGCGGGGCCGCGGGAGCCCGCCGCCGTGCACCGGGATCTGGAGCAACAACACTCACATCCCTGCGCATAAATAAATCAATGAGCCGCTCTCCGCTGCCAGCGGCAGGGAAACCTCGGGCTGATTAAATGCAGACGTGGGGTGCCTGCCAGGGCAGGAGGGCGGCGGGGCAAAAGGAACGGGCGTGGAGGCCGCCGGTGGGGGGAAGGGAGGCCAGGGCCGGGAGAAAAAGAGAAAAACCCAAATCCACATTTTCAAAACGGGGTTGAATTTTAAATGCCAACAGCCGGGAGGAGGGGAGGGGGCCGGGCTGCGGGCGCCGGGGCCGGCCGGCCACCCGGGGCAACTTTCCGGGCTGGAGGCGCGGCCGGAGGGGGCGGCGCCGGCGGCGGGAGGCGGGAGTCGGGGGCCGAGGGGGAGTCACTTTAAAGGCTCTTTCTTACCCATAATGCTTTGTGGGGACGTTGACAAGTGGATCCAAGATGGCGTAGAAAGTAATGACAGGTAAGTCCTGACTTCCCCCTCCTCTGCTGCTGGGGCCGCTTCGCGAGCTGTCGGAGCCCTCCGGGGAGGGGACCAGACTCTCCTCCGGTGTCCCGGGCCCCGGGCGGGGCGGCCCCGGGGCGGGCTGGGGGCCCAGGCGGCCCGCGGTGGGGCCTGGGAAGCGGGGCTCTTCGAGGCGAGGCCCGGACGCTGGGGCTGTTTACAGCTTCTTCCCCTCCTCAGCCCCCTTCCCCTCCGCTGGGGGCCGCGGCGCCCTGGGCCCAGGCCGACGAGGGGGCCTTGCACGCCCGAGCCGGGAGCCTGTTGGAGGCTTCTCCAGCCCGGGGCGCTCTAGGAGGGGAAGTCGAGCCTCCTTGCACGCTCCCCGCCTCCGGGTCGCGGCTGGGGGTGGGGAGCGTGCGGGCCTCCCACGCCCCGCTCGATTCCCCCTCAGGACTCGGACTTCTGCCGCGTGGGGCGGGGGCCGGAGGGTGGGCGTCGGGAAAAGTGGGTCAGGGGTGCGCCCCCTCCCTCCTCCGCTGAGGGCTCTCTGCCTAAGATTCACTTTCTTCCCCCCCTTTCCCCGCCCCCTCCTCGGGAAATGCTCTTTGGCCCACAAGCACATCGAGAAAAATTAAGACCCACTATCTCTTCCTGGAGATTCCTTTAGGGGACCCCTTTTCAAGCGTTCAGAGACTGTATTCTTACAGTCTCCCCCAAACTGTAAGGGAACTTTGATTCCTCTCCCCCAAATTATTTGAGCCCTCTGCACCCTTGCCTTTGCTGAGGATCCTTCAGACAAGGTTTGAAGCCAGAGTCTTCTGATTCTTCCTGGATTGGGATCCTCAGGTTTTGTTTGCAACTCAAAAATTGTCATCCCTTCTCCCTCACAACTTTAAACTTTTCAGGCAAATCATTAATATGATAAAAAGTATAACTCCAGAGACAGTGGATTCCTGGAGCAGGGGAAGGAGGGAGGAGTTGCCTTGCCTAGTTTGCTCTTCATTTTGCCCTCTCTTAATCTCATGTTAATGAGGTTTCTTCTCCATTTCGTTTTTTTTTCCTAAAGTAAGGTCAGTCAATGTTGAAAAAGATGACTTTATCATGTTTTTGATTTTAGGAGCATTTTATAATTTATTCCTTTATCTCACTGAAATAAATTTTTTTCATTTTAAGGTAAAGGAAACAGACATTTGCAAAGCTGCATACTGTACCATTTTTGTAACTCTTTCCATTTGAAATTTAGATGCCCCTTCACTTCAGGCTGATAAAGTCTTCGCTACTGATAAAGTCTATTACTGGTATTGTATAGACACATCTTTTCTATTTGTCTCAGGAATTGGATGAAGTAATTGATCACTAATGAACTACAGTGCTGGTGAGATGTGTAAGGTGAGACTGCAGTTAAAAATGATTTCCTTTTATTCCTTCTTTACTTAATCAACTCTTCAGGGTAAGGCTGAAAGTAATAAAGCCATCTTTATCTTCCAAATATATCACTCAGTCAATGGTGTATGGGCAGGACTGGATTTAGAACATAAAAATATGTCCAATGTACCAATCTTTTTAGTGGCTCCAACATACTCAAAAATAGTGGAACTTATCCAGAGCCAAATGTTATTTGTAGCTATCCTTGATCAGTATCTTCACCAGGAGTAATTATAGTTTTCCTATTCAAATTTCCTTGTGTAACTTTAATTGGATGGCTTAATTTTATCTGTTTTGGTGCCTATCACTTACCCTACATTTAGTATTAGTAATTGTGTATATGTATTTTATGTGTCCATGGTTTGTGTGACTCTTATAAAGTATACCCTTTCTATTGGAAAGAATTGTTTTAGGCAAGTCAATCACTCCTGCTTTTATTTTCTGAGAAATGGAGTAGTATTTGTCTCTCTAATAATTATTCTGAAATAAAGATGAGGATATTGAGTTCTGTTTAGCTTATTAGGGATGAGACTAGTTGTCATTTTTTTCTGATCACATGTGGTGTGTGAATTCAAAATGTTTTATTTAATCGAACTTGTAATGCTTTGGATTTAAAGGATATTACTGATATAATATTGCGAAGTTAGTATTGTGTGCTAGGGAGAGGGAGGGAAGTTTGCTAATTTTGCATTTTTCACAAGCAGTTCTCTCAACTTTAAACATATTTTACTGTGATTTCTTTGTATGTAAAATGTAAGTAGTTACGGTTTATTAATGGGTTATTACAGTTTTTTTTCCTTTAACACATCTGGGCCCCTGGATTTTGAAATTGCAAACTTTTCATATCTTTCACAACATCTGTTTAAGAAGAATGAGCTGTACTTTATTTTTTTTTTCTAGATTGAGGCGTATAATTGACATTTTGCCTTAAAAACAAAAAATAAAAACTTGGGAAAGGAAGGTGGACATAAACCAAAATTCTTTTGCAGATGCGCATACCACATTTGCTTGTGTTTGAAACTCAGCAGTGTTTATGTGTATTACATATAATTGTTATTTTTATTTTTGGCAGAGCAAATGTGGATTTTAAAATTTATTTTCAGTTTGCAGATGGAGTCATATTCATGCCTTTGACCTCCTAATTTGAACTTTTTATCCTGTTTTTTTGAAAGATAATTTTGTGGAAAAGAACCAGTGACCTGCTTTTTGCTGATGGAGATACTCATTTGTAGTTTAAAATTGAATATTTAGAAGTAGGTAATCTTGTATGACTAGTGTTGTTTGGCCTGAATTTTGTTAAGACATCTTCCACAGTTTTCACACATGTAGACCATGTGAAGTATTAGTATTCATTTCAAAGTGAAGTTAGTGGTTGGCCACCAAACAACTTATTACACAAAGTATTCTAAAATGGGAAATACCATAGTATTGGAGGTTGTGGTGAAGTAAAAGTCTGTGTCTTTGAGCTGAATAAAGACATAGCTTTTTTAGTCTGTCCTTTTGGCTGGAAAGTTGGGCACTATTTTTAGGTAAGGCTATAGTTTTTGGGAGTCAGTTAACTACCTCTATCAGCTGGTAAATTTGATTTTTGAAATTGTTAGGAAGACTTTTTATTTTCTAATACCATACATATTCAAATACATTGTCTTAAAGTCTGTATATATTTATGGACTGTCCAGTTTTCATTAGAGAGGGCAGTGATGCCAAAACAACAGGAGAAATAATTCCTACTTGTAAAGGGCCTTGTGTAATTTAAAAATCTACAGCATATTCATGAAAGGCTAAGAATAGTACAGAGGGACCTACAAGTAAGTAGACCAGATCTTATAAATGTGTCTGTGTTTTCTGTTTAAACAGTAGGCTTGGCATTAATATTGAATGCAGATTAGCCTATAATTGTCTGTCAGACTATATTTAAGATCCAAATACAGGCCCGGTATACGAAATAAGGTCCTTTGCTTGTTGTTCCAATATATCAAAGATTTTGGGCCAAGTTTATCAGCAATAGTTGTCTAAGACAGGGAGAGGAGCTATTTTAAAAATTGTAAGCAAATTATTAGGGTTCATTTTCATAAACTTAGGTAAATGTACGTGCAAATATAATTGGATTTCTAAGTAATATTTTAAAATGTTTTCTAGAAGAGAAGTATGATATGTGTGGAGAGTGTGGCCACACCAATTGAAAGGAAACACCAATTCGTTTCAATTGATGGGTGTAGTCAGGATTACTTCTATAGCATTGAAGAGAAGAAGCATAAAACATAGTGTGGTCTTGTCACTTTGAGGGTGGCTGGGATAATATACTTTTAGTAATCCTGAATCTAGTACAGTTAATATTTGTCTTTTAACAAAGATTATTATAGATATATGAAGAATTTTTATTGAAATATATATTATAAAAATTATTTTGTTAAGCTTTCAATTATCTAAAAGATATTGAAAGTTTTTTAACTTAATACCAACAGTCATACCAACTTGTTTACTCTTGTAAATTGTACTGGGTCAGTTTCTCCAAGTGAGTGCAGGAAGTTGTCTGGTAAAACCAGAGCTTATATATTCATCTTGCTTTTGAACAAAAAAGAACCTAATTCATCATTAGGTGATTCTTCAAAGAGTGTGTCGCATACTTTTGACCAAACCATTCTCAAATGTGAATGTTCGTGATTTTTGTTATTTACGTGCCATATTTTAGGTGTTTTTGGCACAGCTGAATTTGTCTTTTTGGTTGAAAATTCTCCTTGTGGTGATGAAAATACTCCTGTAACATGATTTTCCTGTCAGTAAGCAATATGATTAGCTAATAAAGTTGGAAAAATTATTTACTTTATGCAAAACTCATGCATGCTTATAGTAAACAAATTTGAGCAATACTTAAGTATGTAAAATAAACAAGGTAAAACAAAAGCCTTTTTTTCTCCTTCCTCCATCTTTAGTCCTGCTCCCCTGAGCTGACTGTGGTAAACAACTGGGTGTCCTTTAGCTTTTGGAAGACTTCTCTATTCTTGAGATACTCTGGCAGTAGTGAAAGTAGAGTGAGACGTCAGGAAAGGCGTGGTCATTGAATCAGGCTTTGGAAGTTGTGCAGGGACTGTTCTGTTCCTATTTCCTGTGATGTTGAGTAACAGTGATAATCTTAAACTGCTATCAGTGTAAGATAACTTTAACCAAATTATGAGTTAAACACTAAAACAGTTAATTCTGTTGTTAGGTTGGTAAAGTATTGATTTGTTGATCTTTTAAGGAAATATTTGTGAATTGAATTCATATAATCTTAGGGCTGGGGGTGGATAATGGTGGTAATAAGTCACCATCTGTTGAATTTTATGATAAGCTTCACAGTATATTTACTATAGGCTTTTTATAACTCACGATCCCCTTTAATTTTCATAACAACTCACAATGTGAACTACCTAATGTAGTATCACAAGACCGCTAAAATAGTGGAGCTGGTGTTCTTTCTGGAAAGCTTGTGCTTTGCTGTTCCTAGCTAGTCTAAGTGACTTATTTTCTAGATGAGGAAATTTAGGCCTAGAGAAATTAAGTGACCTATTCAAGGTCACATAGCTCAGTAGTAGCAACATTAAACCAAGCTTTTTATCTCTGGACACTTATCTTAGGACTCTTTGTCTGATGCTGTGGTGCTACATTTTATTGAACTGCTATGGACCAAAAGACCATATGCTGTGGATATTGGACACGAATGCTTCAGAACTGATGTGTCCGTGAATGGTGTTTTCTATTATGTACTTAAGAACTTTCTTCTGTCTTTTTCAGAAATTATAAAGAGCTCTGATGGGCTATTTGGGTGATACCCAGTGCAGTGAACTGCAGGTGAGTAAGGTTTAGGAGATCCTTATTTAGAAAACAAGAGCGCGGTGTTGCCTGAAAAAGAGATAAGAGAGACTTAATCTAGACAAGAGTATCTGTCTAGAAAGGTGGAGGTGGGACAGGGTGGAGTGATGTAGGGCTGTTGTGAAATGGTCCTGCCCGAATTGGCTGCTTTTGGAACAGACTGGATGATGAACAGACACTGAGGAGACTCTGCCTGCTGCTTTGTCGGACTGGTTTGTTTGAAGAGAAGTGAGGGTAGGTTAATCTTCCACTTCTGTTCAGAATGAGTAACTATTAATACCTAGGGGCTCAACTTGTCTGCATGTGATTGGAATTTGAGAGGTCCTTCAGTTTTTGTGTCAACATTCTTGGGTGATAATCACCCTGTGCTCTGATGAACTTGGTTAAGTGTTGAATTGTTTTTCCTGTTATCAGCCATGTATGTAGTGTCATGAATGACACTGTGTATATCTGCATTTTTGAGGATCTAAACATATCAATAGAAACAAAAGGTTGGACTTTTCCCCTAATGGTTATACTACTTCCATCTCTACTACTAGTACTTCAGATTATTTATCTTTTGCTGAAATTCCTGCTAATTAAAGATAATTTATATTTATTATTTCACAGTAATTAATCATCTTTGTCCATTATAGTATCTTAGTCTTTCATTATTAAACTTAGAAAATGGTAATACTGTAGACAAAAAAATTGAAAGACTTTTTGTATTGCCTTTGTGGGCCATCAGTGCTAAAATTATTGATATATTTTCAGTACTAGTTTTTTGTTAGACATCTTCATCTACAAAATGTTTCAGCTCTTAATAAAATGACTTGCCATCCTGCTTTTTGAACTCTGGCTGGGTAAGATTTACAGGAACATCACTAGTTGCTTTTTACCTGTCTGGTTTAAGCTAGAGTTTTTAGCTTTGTGATCTTTGTAGTTAGAAAAAAAAACAAAACAAAACAAAAACCAACCAACTCTCTCACTCTATTTTTTTGTTTTTGTTTTTATCTTTTTGCTTTTAACCATACCCAGGTCTCCTGGCCCCTAGTTCTTTGATTTGTCCATGAGTCCATAATGGCCTTTGTTTTTGTTTTGAGACAGAGTCTAGCTCTGTTGCCTGGGGTAGAGTGCCATGGCGTCAGCCTAGCTCTAAACAACCTCAAACTCCTGGGCTCAAGTGATCCTCCTGCCTCAGCCTCCCAAGTAGCTGGGACTACAGGCATGCGCCACCAT